>JAJJMA010165752.1:0-13312 GCA_023529015.1 Papaver nudicaule | reverse complement strand
CATCCTAAGGGCGAAAGTGTATCAAAGAGGTCATTCAAGAGAAGTAGGGAATCAACAATGAAAGCTGTGGGCGAAGCATCTAATACTTGGGCATATTGGCGAGATGTGAAGTAGAAGCCGGCGGGATAAACTGCATTAGCAGAGCGAGGATGGAATAGCGGGGGAAGGTGAGAAGTAGTTGAGAAGTGGTTGAGCATTCATTACTCGTCAGAACGGATAGATTGTCAGAGTTGACTTGTTGACTCAGTGGAAACCTCGTCAGCAATCCTTATCCTTAAGAAGACTTACCCGCCAAGAGTGGATAGGTGAAATACTACCTCGGCGACATACTTTGTCGGCGAGTGAAGACAAGTTAATGTCAGAAAGTAATTCGTTTGTATTAGCTGTATAGCACTGTTGTAGTCCTCTATAAATAGCGAGAGAAACCTTTGAGAAGGGGGTTGGACACATTTCGGATTGGTCTAAGGAGAGGAAAAGTATCATACTTGCTCTCTATAGCCCAAGGCTGAAATTAGGGTTCCTATTGAGAGATTATACTTAGAAGATTGGCAAGGTAATTGAGAGTTGTAATCATGCTTATACTAGTGATAATCCTTGGATGTAGTCCTCACTTATGAGGGCGAACCAAGTAAAACATCTTGTCAAGTATCTCTAACCTTTCTCCCTTTAATATTGCTCATGTCATTTGCTAGATGCATGTTTAGGAATGATTGTGTGTATGTTGTTGTATGATGTTTGGGTGTACTGTATAAGATCTAACCATCGGGGTTTTATACAGTTACATTTTGGCGCTAGAAGAGGTTTTGAACTTGTGTTTTCCTTGATTTTTAGTATGATTTGTTGATGTCTTCATATGTTCTTTTGTTTCCATATATGGTATGATTCACATGTGTTAGAACTCGCCGGTAGTGTTTTGGTCACCTTTACCTGCTATTTAAGGGTGTTATGCTCGCTGTGTAGGATCTTCTTTATGATTCCTCTCTTATTTTGCTAGATATGGTATATCATATGGTCTGTTATAGCGTTCCTTTGTAAAATATTGCTAAGATTAGAAAAACTAAGGTATTTTTAGTATGTTATGGCGATGGATCTGGGTTTTCAGCATATATTTTTTGCTATTTTTAGAAATCACGCTGTGTTAAATACCGTCGTTGCTATAGATAAGATTTGGCCGGTCTGTTTCGATGATACTATCACATATTTCACTCTTATCACATGAATAGTAGAGAAACTGGTTATGTGGATAGCAAAATGTTATTTTGGGTAGGATTTCACCAGCAAGATACAAATATAGATATATATTTCCGGCAAGAGTAGTACCCTTTCCGACGAGTTAGTATGAACTTTAGGGTCTAAATTTTTTTTTCAAAATTCTTCCTTAAAATGGTGGTCGTACAATCATTTTGATTTGAAAATCACAATCTCATATGATGTTTTTTGCAATTTTGTCATGATTAGGTCATCATCTGCACACCACATGATTTAAAGATGTTACCTCTGTCCTTCATTCATTAATATTCTGAAAAGCAACCCAACTAACTTGTTTGGCATTTACCCATAGTACTAACAGAGCAATACTGTCAGGAAGTGTGTTTGTCTTCTTTTACAGACCTTCGGCGAATGGGTCCTAGAGGAAGAAGCGATAAAGCCCCGGCGAGTAGGCCTCCTCGACATCCTATCCCTCCTACACCAGCGACATTCCCTAGTGGTCACAACACTAGAAGCAGGACAATGGAACCAGCTGGTCTATCGGATCCCCATTTGGCAAGCTCATCTCGGCGACCACCTATTCAGCGAGTAGCACGCCAGGAGGAGGTTTACATGGAGGACGTTACTGACTTTGAGAATGCATAAAGGTCACCTGAGCCTAATCCATTACTGCGAAGGGTCAACAGTGAAGTAGAAGCAAACGCTTGCGGCGAGCAAGTTGGTGGTGGAGGATTCACTCTGAGAACCATAGGCGAAACATCAACTGCTGGGGGAGCATCTCAAAATACTATTGCAGGAGGCACAATGGCATCTAATGTTCAGCAGCAGTTGGCACAGATGTCGGCGAAGCACTACATGTGGCAGAAGAAACTCTAGCAGTGGTGGCAGAACCTATTACGGCGGGAGAAATTCCGCAGGCGACAAGCAGAAATGGTGCGGCGATAGTACCTGGTGCTACTGTAACTCGCCCAGTGGTGATAACAGATAATACCGGATCCACAAATACTACAGAAGCCCTGCTGAGGCAAATTCTTGAGGCCAATAACAGGCAAGCGGATCAAGTGCAGAGGCAAATGCAATTGCAGATGAAGACTGTACTTCAGAGCCATAGAGAATTGATGGCGGCGCAAAATAGAGGTCATGCATCCCACTCGCATACAACTCGCCATGCGTCCCATGCGCATACAACTCGCCATGAGTCCCATGCGCATTCAACTCACCATGCATCCCATTCGCATACAACTCGCCGAGTTGAAAAAAGTGGAACCAGCACAGCAGAGGTTTCAGATTCATCGGTGAAATATGATGAAAGGGGCAGAAGGGTGAATGTGCCTAGAAGAGATAGCGAAGAATATAACAGCTCTAGACGGCAGCATAAAGTAGATAAAGAGATGAAGAGAGACCTTCGCCGACTAAAAAATAAAGTGGAAGCTTTAAGCGGATCTTCAAGGGAGTCGAGATACAAGGTTGCACTTTCAGAAGCGCAGAAAACACCCTTTCATGATTGTATTACATATGGGTATGTGTCCTCTAAGTTTTCTATGCCTAAATTCACCTCCACCTACGATGGAACTGGAGATCCTCCACAACATTCGAGAGCTTATAAGCGAGACTTGGCGGCTCGGGTAGGATCAGATCCAATAATGTGTATGGCATTCCCCGCTACGCTCAAAGATGAAGCCTTAGCCTGGTTTGATGAGCTTGAAGAAGGAAAAATTAAATCTTTTGAGAAGTTAGAATGCAAATTCTTGCGTGCTTTTATTCAGAACAACAGAAGTCGGCCCGGCGTGGAAAGACTATTCAACATCAAGAGAAGGCCCTCGGAGACTTACAAAATTTTTATCCAAAGATGGAGGAAAGGGAGTAGTGAAGTGGGATCAGAGGTGTCAAAAAAAGAGAAGATAAGGTCATTTCTTAGCGCTATGGAGACGACAGACCAATTGTATCAAAAATTATTTTGGGAGATGCCGAAGGATATGCAGACTTTGAGGGCAATACAAGATGAATGGATAAATTACGAAGAAATCCGAGAAGAGGAACTTCGCCTAAAGAAAGAAATAGCAAAACAAATTCACTCGATTAATAGTTTCTCGCTGGAAGATCAGGAAGAAATCAAAAAAGAATGGCTGAAGGCAGAACAACGAAAGTTGACGCAAAATCCCTCTTCGGCGATGATAGTACCTGAGGTAGGAAAGCAACAACAGCAAGTTACCGCCGAGCAGCATTGGAATTCGCAGAAGCGAGAGAACTATGATGGGCGTGATAAGCAAGACAATCAAGGAGGAAACTATGGACGAGGAGAAAGAGATAATCGGCGAAATGGGAATGGTGAAAGAAGATATAATGGAGATAATAGAAAATTTGGCAGAGGCAACCAGCAACCTTTTCAAGATGCTACACTACCAAAGTTACGTGTCTCCTACACGGATGCATTTGGCCAAATTGAGAGTTCAAATTGCAGAGATGACATTCGCTATCCCTACAATAGAGGAAATCCCAGGGCCCCACCGACCAATACCAATTCCTTTTGTCAATTCCATCAGTTCCATGGTCATACAACTGAGAACTGCACCGGCGTACAGCAAGAAGTCCATCGATTCATCCGCTTAGCGAAATTTCAAGAATTCTTAGAATTGTCGCCGCCACCTCCTGTCATGGTTCATCCAATTCAAGCTATTCCCGCTCATACTCCAAATGTGTACGAGGTAAAGGTGGAGCGAGATTTGTTGGAATTAGATTGCTTTTCCATCGTGCATTCAAAGATTACCAGGGACGAATTTCATGATAATGTTTTATCTCGGTCCATAAGCGAGATAGAATGGGAAATGAGATTTGTAGTGTCGCCGCTAAGCAAGAGCCCTTGCAAGATTGGATGAAGGCATGTGTCGGATTCTCTGCCGACGAGATCCCTCCAGAAGGAAGAAACCATAACAACCCCTTGGTTCTTACCATTCAGATGGGGAAGTTCAAGTTGCCTAAGGTACTTATTGATCCAGGAAGTTCTGTAGATATTCTCTTCAACACTGCTTTTGAAGCAATGAAGGCAAAGGATGATGAAATCCCCTCGCCGACAGTTTCCTCTTATAACATTTATGGATTTAATGGCATTGCTTCTAAACCCAAGGGTGAAATTGAATTTAAAATCATGATCTGCAAAGAATATTTCTTGAAAACTACTCTTTGCATTGTGGATTTTGACTCGCCGTACGCAGCCATCCTAGGAAGACCATGGCTCCACAGCTTAAAAGGAGTACCCTCCACTTATCATCAGCGCCTGAGGTTCCCCACACCAATGGGAGTCGCCGAATATGTAGGAGATTTAGCAGTGGCAAAAGCGTGCAATTCGGCGGATATACAAATGCGGGAAAATCGAAAAGCAAAGATTGCAGAGAAAAAGAAGCTCGGTAAGGAAGCGGTCAAGGAGCAGGAGATTCTGGACTTCATCGTCAACCCTTCCACATATGTGCATTCAGTAAACGACTCGGCGAAGTCTGAAGAGAAGACCTTATAGCAATTAAAGGAACCGTCGCCGATGGGGGAGCCAGAACTACATTTTACGGCGGTGGAACGTACTAAAGACGTTAATATCGGAGATGATAGTGATCCAAAGATGGTAAAGATTGGTACTTTATTAAATGAAGATGAGTCGGCGGAGCTGCAAGCGCTACTCAAAGAATATGTTGATGTCTTTGCCTGGGGCATGAATGAAATGCCAGGCATTGATCCGGCGATAGCATGTCACAAATTGGACATTGATCCAAAGGTCAGGCCTTTCAAGCAAAGGATAAGAAAATTGGCTCCAGCCTATAAGGAGGCAGTGGAGGCAGAGATTGATAAAATGAAGGCGTATGGTATCATAAGACCAGTGCAATATCCTCAATGGATAGCCAATATGGTGGTAGTGCCTAAGAAGAACAAGGGAGTGAGAATTTGTATCGACTTCAGCGACCTCAATAGAGCATGTCCAAAGAATAGTTTTCCGCTGACAAGTATTGACCAAACTGTAGATGCTACATCGGATCATGAGCTGCTGTCTTTTATGGATGGCTATTCAGGATATAAACAAATACCTTTGGCGGAGGAAGATCAAAAGCACACAGCTTTATTTTCCACTAAAGGATTATTTTGTTACACTCGAATGCCCTTTGGGTTAAAGAATGCCGGCGCTACTTACCAAGAAATGGCGCAGAAGATGTTTGATAGATGGATAGGGAAGACAATGGAAGTATACGTCGACGACATGCTTGTTAAGAGCAAGAAGAAGCAAACTCATGTGGCAGACCTCCGAGAAATATTTAATCATATGCGCGTTACTAAGCTAAAAATCAATCCGGCGAAATGCGTTTTTGGTGTAACTTCAGGAAAGTTTTTGGGGTATGTCGTCACAAAGAAGGGAGTGGAAGCTGATCAAACCAAGATTAAGGCAATCATAGAGATGCCTTCGCCGGTAACTATAAAAGACGTTATGCGACTCAATGGGACCTTGGCGTCTCTTAACAGATTCATCTCAAGGTTCTCCGACAAATGCAAGCTATTTTTCCAGAAATTGAAAAAAGGAGAAAAGTTCAACTGGACTGAGGCACATGAGGCTGCTTTTCAAGGTATTAAAAAGTATCTCGCTACTCTCCCAGCGATTCAACCGCCTGAGCACGGCGAAGAGCTCAGGGTATATCTCGCTGCAACACCTTTCGCCATAAGTGCAGTGCTTGTAAGAACCAAAGGCGGAGAAACGCCTATATATTATATCAGCAGAACACTGCAAGGGGCAGAAAAGAATTATACTAAGATAGAGCAGTTGATCTTGGCGCTGGTCTTCGCATCTCAGCGACTACGCCCATACTTCCACGCTCATCCCATCGTGGTCCTTACCAAAACTCCAATAGAATCTATCCTGCATAGTTCTCAGAGAGTGGGGCGAATCGCCAAGTGGAATCAGCAAATTGAGCAGTTCGGCGTTCAATATGAAATACGTACGGCTCAGCGGTCACAAGTTATCGCAGACTTTCTCGCCGACTTCCCAATTGATGAAGAAGAAGAGATAGAAGAAATCCCATCCTCCCTGGATGAGCGAGAGCATGAAGTGCCAGATCTATTGAAGTGCAGTCCTGATGGATGGGAGGTCTATGTAGACGGTTCATCAAATAAAGAAGGGAATGGGATAGGAATTGTCCTGATCTCGCCGAAAGGAGCAAGGATAGTACACTCGCTAAGGTTAGAATTCCCGGCGACCAATAATGAGGCAGAATATGAAGCGGTTATTCACGCCATGCGAATACTCATTGAAATGAGCATCAACAATGTTAGATTGACAAGCGACTCTCAGCTAGTGATTCGACAAATATCTGGACGATATCAGACAGCAGACCCGTCTCTGCAGAAGTACCTAAAACTTGCTAGGGAGTATGCCCAGAGGATCACAGGTATCAAGTTTCGCCACATCTGCAGAAAAGATAACAGGCACGCCGATGCATTGGCGTTCATCTCCTCAATGATGACAAATCCAAATATCCCTTCAATAGCTATTGAAAGAGTGACGCAATCATCGGTAGCAGCACGAGAGCAAAGAAAAGTGTTAACAACAAGCGCCGAAGAATCAGCAGAGACAGATTGGAGAGCGCCGATATGATATTATTTGGATCGTTCAACCTTGCCGGGGAAACAAATTTTAGCCCATCAAGTCATTAGTCGATCGGCGAACTATGAACTTAGAGATGGAATCCTATATCGCCGGTCATTCTCAGGACCATTGCTGCGTTGTGTATCGAGAGAAGAAGGCAAGAAATTATTGGAAGCAATCCATGAAGGAGACGGTGGGAATCACGGCGGTCAAAGAGCTTTAGCATTAAAAGTCAGAATGCAAGGATACTATTGGCCTTGGATGAATAAGGATGCAAAAGAATATGTTCAGCGGTGTAAACCATGCCAGTTGTATGGAAGAAGAATTAAAGCGCCAACGACATCTCTAAACTCAGTGCTCAGCCCTTGGCCTTTCGCCAAATGGGGCATTGACATCATTGGACCATTAACTACGGGCTCAGGGCAACGTAAATATATCATTGTGGCGACAGATTATTTCACCAAGTGGTGTGAAGCTAAAGCCATCAGGAGGAAAACAGGACAAGAAGTATTTACATTCCTTTGGGAAAATATATTCTGCAGATTCGGTGTACCGGCGGAGATATGTACTGACAATGGAAAGGAACTCGTCAGTGACAACATAAGAAAGCTACTCGCCAACTACAGTGTCAAGTTGGGAAAATCAACCCCCTTGTACCCTCAGAGTAATGGGCAGGCGAAATCCACCAATAAGACTATTGGAATGGGACTATTGGAGAAGCATAAAAAGGCATGGTGTGAACATTTACACAATGTTTTGTGGTCTTATAGAACTACGGCTCGTGAAGCAACATGAGCATCTCCTTTTCTACTCACATTTGGCGCCGAAGCAGTACTCCCATCTGAAGTAATCCTGCCAACTACAAAGCATGAAGCGTGGGAAAAGAATCTGAATACTGATTTGATCTTAGCCAAGCTTGATGATTTGGAAGAACAACGGCTGATCACTCTTACACACATGGAAAATTATCATCGCCGACTGTCTAGAGAATACAACAAGCGGGTGATCCCAAGAGAATATCATCCTGCCGAGTTGGTGCTTCGAGAAATTCCCCCGTCTCAGCAAGAAGGATGCAGGAAGTTGGAACCTGTGTGGGATGGCCTTTATGTAGTCAAGAGAGTGGCTGGGTCAGGAGCATATATACTGATTGATGAGCATGGCGTGCAACTTGAACATCCTTGGAACGCCAGGTTCCTTAAGAAGTACTATCCTTGAAGGGAACAGTGTAAAATCCGAAGTCTTGGGCGGGCATAATACCCAAGAAGTCTTATTAGCTCATGTAAAGCAATAGCGAATAAGATCCGGGGACGTAGGTTTGCTATAATGCGTCGAACCCCGTTAACAAATCACTGTATCACTTGCATTTTTTCTCACTGGGTATTCTAATCACAGTGACGGTTAAAATTTAAAGCTCCAAGAGCACACTAGGCTGAGGCAAAAATGCTCAGTATCAGGCTATAAAGCCGCTTACAAAGGCACAAATGCCCAATAACCATAAGGCAATAAAGCCACACAAAAACCCTGATCAGGTACAAAGGCCAAGTGCCATCTTTAAAGGCATAATGCCCAAATCAGTAAAATCAACTAAGAGCCAAGATCTCTTATACAGAAAGCTTGCTTGCTTCATTGAGTGAACGCACCTACTTGTAATGGTTAGTCCAACCCAGGATTAGTTGTAAGGCCAGTCGTGTTACTTGTTGGTCTGTAAGTGTTTGGCGCATAAGAACCCTTTGTTGTAGCATCACATTGGCGGTGCCGCCGGTGTGCTAATCCGTCTACGCCATAGCATCACCTCTGGCGGACGCTATAGTGTATTAAAGCCTATGAGGGCATCCCAAATAACTTATATTAGACCGCCGACGGGCACAAGTAATGGTTACGGCTGGGGTCTAACCTGTCGCTCTGAGAAATCGTTGGCTGTACAAGACCAGGACTTCACTCAATGACAAGTTAAGTCTTTGAAGATAAACAAGAAATAGATGCATTAAGTTAAGAAAAGGCAAATTACACTTTGATGACAAATATCGACAAGCATAAAGACTATTTTTCATACAGAAGGAAGAGCGAAAACTAAAAGCTAGGACAGGCGAGAAGACATAATACTTCAACACAGTGATAACAAATGATGAAAGGAACAAAAATCATACCCGCCATAGCGGAGAGCAAGAAAAAAAAAATTGTTCATTACAAAAACAAAGAAATTGCAGACATAAAAAGAGGGCAGAAATTATAAAGAGGGGTCGTCGGTTCTCTTTTATGTCGACATTCATGGAGCAGTCTGGTCCCCGCCGTCACGGGTCCTATCTTCTCCTTCAGGCTGGCCGCTACCCGTGTTTTCACCTTGGCCCTTTTCTTCTTCTTCTTCTTCTTCTTCTTCTTCTTCTTCTTCTTCTTCTTCTTCTGCTTCTTCCTCTTCTTCTTCATCTTCTTCTTCATGGACTTCATCTTCTTTATCTCCTCTTCCTCAGCATCATCCTCGTCGCTAGATCCAGACCCCTCGCCATCTTGTTCACAATCTACGACTTCCTTAACGGCGGGAGCTTTAGGAGTAAGAACGTATTCAGCAGGAATATCAAGGTTCATCTTGGGAAATTCCCTATTAACATATTCTTGAACGGCGATGAAGTCCATCAGAAGTAGTTGCTGTTTATGCTTGGCGTCCTTAGCCTGGAGATCTTTCTGAGCTTGACTCAAATCAGCTTGAAGTCCACTCTGGATTTTACCCAAATACTTCACCTTACTTTCAAGGCCTTCAATACTGGTTTGGCATTTCTTGTGATCTTGAAGTTGAAGGTTCAGTTCAGCGACTTGGTCAAGGCATTGGCGATGTTCTTCCAGGGCTTGGTTCAACCTTTCCTCACAACCATTGTGGTGAGCAAGCTTCCCAGCCAGATCAGAAATAGTGAAAGTACAAAGCTTATGGTCCTCAACAACTTTGTTTCGCTTCTCCAGCTCACCCTCCAGTTGCTTGACTCGCTCTGAGAAAAGCGAAGGAAAAAGATTAAAGAACTGAGGCAAAATAAAAGTATGGCGGCAAGGAATCCTAGAAATCTACCTTCCAATTCGCTCACGTGCCTACAAGCGCCGGCTTGGGCTTCTACAAGGAGTTGTAGGTGGGACTCAAATCTAGTGTTGACAGAAGAACCAGTCACATTGGCTACTTGATGTAGTTGGGACATTAACTGATCATTGAGCTATCTAGCTCTATCGTCGTGAATCTTGGAGAAATCTTTCCATCTTTGCATTTCTTGTTGGGCGAAGTCCCTCTCAGAAATTGCTGTGTTAAGGCGAGAGGCAAGCTTGTCGGCCCTCGCTTTCTCTTCTTGGCGTAAGGAACTCGCTCTCATGTGATCTATCATAGCAGCTTATTTCCGCTTGTTGTTAAGCTCTGCCAAGCGGCGAGCATTATCTCGTTCGCTTTCAATCCACCTTACGTTGGCTTGCGAAACTTTGAGAAGATTATCAAGGTTAACATTCAATTCACTAACATTATCTAACTCTCGGCGGTACCACTTAATAGTCTTGGCCTGGCCAAACAGCAAATCGCACTGCCTAGCATTAGCATCCTCCAAGTTATCTATCTCGGATTCAACTCGCTTCAGTCGGGTGTCAGAATGTTGTCGGCGACCTTAGAAGGGGCAAGGTCTAAGGGTCTCGGCGAAAGACTAGAATGTAAAGAAATTACGCAATCTGCAAGTTAAAAGAGAAAAGTACCTTGAAGTTCATCGCGTTCGTTGGATTATTTGATGCTAGCATTAAGCCACTTGGTTGCATCTGCTTCTTTTTCCTTCAACCGGCACTCAAGATCCTCGTTTTCACGAGACAGAAAATTTACTCTATCACTTTGTGCTTCAAAGACGTCGATAAGACTTAAACAATGTTGAAATCCCTGAGGCAGAAACAAATAGGAAAATTCAGCAAAGTAAGGCATAATTGCTAGTAAAGAAAAATACTAGAAGAAATAATTACCGCGGCGGCCATAAAGAAGTGTTCTAGAGGAGTCAAGTCGCGGGCCACATAAGATAAATCCGTAGAATGGGCAAGGCCAGTTGTGGAATACTTCAACATAGCTTCGTAGTAAAGAGAGTTCAAACTGCTCTTCTCTTCCTCCAGGGAAAGCAACCTAGAGAAAGAGTCAGCGAGCCTATTCACCATCTTGCCGGTATCACCCCTCCTCGGGAACCTAGGAGCCCTATCGCCGGGAGGCATCTTGTGCAAATCTGTGAGAGCGGCGAAAGAAGAGCTAGAACTGCCGACCCCTCCAATAGGACCAGTAAAAGTGTCCCTAGCGGTAGGGGATTGCTGAGGAATAAAAACATCCTCACCAGATTTAACGACAGGTACAACTGGCTCTCGCCCATGTGGAATTTTCACAGATTCTTTCACAGGTTCGGCATCAGTCATCACTGTATCGCCGTCCCTTTCCTCAGAAATGGTTTCTAAATTTCCGGTAGCAGGGTTCTTATCTTTCAAATGGATGGAAAGTTTCTTAGAAAAAGAAGATTTTGTTGAAGCAGAAGTTGAACGCCGAGGGCGATTCGAATTTGGCTGAGGCAGCACAGCAGCGGACTGCTGAGGCAGGATATCGCCAGTATTAGCGGAGGTCTCACTTTGAGAACCCTCGGCGGAAGAATCCGATTTGATCTTTTTCAGTGTTTGGCGGAGCTTCTTCAGGAGTCAAGACAGGAGTACTCTGCGAATAAGCGCCACACCCATCAGATCTTGAAACAAGCAGAGGAAAATATAGATATATATTTTAAAAATATATGCAGATATATTTTTAAAATAAGAAAAACTTAGTATGCTTGTTCCCAGATCTTCAGATGTGCCTTCCTCAAAGCTTGGCTAGAAGATAACAAGAGGCATATAGATATATATTCGCCGAAAGAAAATTGTTCGTTACCTGAGAGGAGGACTTCCTTTTGGCAGGCTTTTTGGCGGCAGTAGACAACACCAGCCAGTTACCCTGGGAGTCTATTTGTATCTTGCCATCAGCGTCAAGATATTGCTTCTCTTCCGCCCAGTCCAAATGGGTAAAATCATGATCTTTGAAGCGCTTGTGTTCCTCAGAGAAGTCTAACCATTTGATTGTCTTACCCTTATCACACCACCCTAGCAGCCAAGGACCCTCCAGCGAGCAAGGTATGTTGGTCCAGCCAGTCTCAGAACTCTTTCTCGTTGTGGTAGTACCAGTAACTTCCTTGGTATCCACAGCACCAAGCATGACCTCCGATGGTTTCTTCGCCAATCTCTTCTTGGTAACAAAGCGGTAAGCCCAGGGCTCACCTTTTACTGAGGAAGGAAGAATATCATATTGCTTTAGAAAATTCTCAACGGTATATTACTTACCCTCTTCAAACAAATCTGGGTAGTTAGTCTTGTTGCTACGGCGGAGCTTCCATTCTACCAAAATGCGAATTGCATTCGCCGTAAGTTGGAAGGGACTTTTCTTTATCGCCAGAAATAAGTCGTACATGAATGTATCGGCGGGATCGTACAAGGGGAATAGATCTGCCTTCCCAGCCTTGAGTGTGCCATAAGCAGTTACTGCCCACTCGTAATGTTGGTCCGACATTCGAAGATCTTCTAGAGTAGTAGGGGTAGAAGCTTTGGTTACCCTTTTTAGGGGTTTCGGAGTTAAAGGAGCAATGAACACTTAGTCAAAAGCGCAGTATTCTGACCACTTTTTCCAGGATGGGCGTGTAGCAGCTTTAGTAGCAGCGGGAGAAGGTGGAGATTCTACTTCATTGACAGGCGAGCTGGAAATCTGAGTGGTAGGATTTGCAGAGCTAGAAGAAGCCATGAGCATAGAAGAGTCACAGGAAACAAGATGCAGATGAGATAACGATTTACCGGAAGAATCTGAGTCACCGGAAAAGATGAATAAATCCGGCAAAGTAGTGATGAAAGAAGATCAAAGCGCAGGAAAATGGGAAGAGATAAAAGTAAAATGGTGATGAAAGAAAGGAATGTAAAATGAGAAGTTCAATGATGAAATGGAGGAGTCTTGAAGGAGTGTGGCAGCGGCAGGGAAGGATTTAGGGTTTGAAGAAGCTCTGAAAAATTTCTGCTCTCGAGTGAAGAAGAAGAAGGTAAAGGTTTAGAGTGAAAAAACCTAGTATTTATAGGAAGGGAAAATGTAACTGGCGATCAGCGGTTACAGATCGTGGAGAAGTAGCGGAGATCGTGGGCACCAACGGTTACAAGTCATAAAGTGAGGATGGCTGCATGAAGAGCACGTGGCGTGATGGAAGCTGAGAGGAGAACACGTAGTGTAACGGAAATTTAGTGGAGAGCTTACGGCGTAATTGAAGCAGAAGTGGAGAACGTGGGCACGGCATTTTCGGCGAAGGAGAAAATTTTCATCCCCGGCGATTAAAGATCTTGGAGATAAAAGAGGCAAAATGTAAGGGTAGAAAATGCCTTTGCATAGTAATAGCATCCTAAGGGCGAAAGTGTATCAAAGAGGTCATTCAAGAGAAGTAG
>JAJJMA010165746.1:1601-12893 GCA_023529015.1 Papaver nudicaule | reverse complement strand
CGGTCCTCGAACGAAACACGACCGAAACCGAAATCGACCACATTGGTCAGGATATCGTATTCAAAAGGCAGGGGCGGAGCCAGGTGGGTGCTGGCGGGCTCCGCCGCACCCACAAGGATTTAAAGTATAGTGAACAATGAATGGTATTTTGGCAATTAAAATTAGTAGTGGGTGCAAAATACTAGCAGTCTTATCATCTAAGTAGGCATTTTTGTTTAGTTTTGCATCGTCTGTAACTGTCTAAAATCCCAATGGTTAGATCGTACACAGTACACCAAATATCATACAATCCATACACAGAATCATTCCTAACATGCATCTAATCATACATAAATAATCAAGAGATAAGGGTTAGAGATACTTGACAAGCCCTCATAAGTGAGGACTACATCCAAGGGTTACTATTATGAGTATGATTACAGCTCTCATTACCTTGCCAATCTTCTAAGTATATCTCTCAATAAGAACCCTAATTTCAGCCTTGGGCTAAAGAGACCAAGTATGGTACTTTTCCTCTCTCTAAACCAATCCGAAATGTGTCCAACCCCTCTCTCAGGGGTTTCTCTCGCTATTTATAGAGGATTACATAGTGTTATACAGCTAATACAGACAATTCATACTCTGACGCTAACTTGTCCTCACTCGCCGACATAGTATGTCGCCGATGTGTATTTCATCTAACTAATCTTGGCGGGCAAGTCTTCGAAAGGATAAGGATTGCTGACGAGGTTTCCACTGAGTCAATGAGTCAACTCTGACAATCTATCCGTTCTGACGAGTAATGAATGCTCAACTACTTCTCAACTACTTCTCACCTTCCCTCGATGTGACATCCTTATTCCCGCTGGTGCTGCTTTGCTCGCCACCCTTTCTGTATGCACCGCTGATACTTCCTATCTTGGGATGTATCGCCCAAAACTTTACCAATGATCCCATACTTCTCATGCGTACTCTTCCTGGTATACCTTCGCCCCTAGGATGCTATTACTATGTGAAGGCATTTTCTACCCTTACATTTTGCCTCTTTCATTTCCAAGATCTTTAGTCGCCGGGAATGAAATTCTTCTTACTCGCCGAAAATGCCGCCCCACGTTCTCCAGTAAGCTTCATTTACGCCAAACGTTGACCACTAAGCTAATTCCTCCCAGATTCCCAAGAAGGGGTGCTACTGGTGATGTGGTTAATAGACTCGCTAATTCCTTCTCCAGATTACTTTTGTTGGAAGAAGAGAAGAATAGTCTGAATTCTCTTTATTATGAAGCTATGTTGAAGTATTCTACAACAGGCCTTGCCCATTCAAAGGATTTATCTTCTGTGGCTCGTGACTTGACTCCCCAGGGGTATTTCTTTATGGCCGTCGCGGTAATTATTCTCCGTGAGGCTTCTCTCTTCATGCGCATCTACTTTAATATACTGAACTTTCTTTTCTTCCTGCTTCAGGGATTCCAACACTGCTTGAGTCTTATTGACACCTTTGAAGCGCAAGGTGATAGCATAAACTTTTTGTCTCGCGAGAATATTGAACTTAAGCGCCGTGTGGAGGAGAAGGAGGCAGACGCAACAAAATGGTTTAACACTAGTGTCAAAGATTCCAATGAGCGCGATGAACTTCAAGGTACTTCTCACCCTTAGCTTGTAAGTTGTGAATTTTATTTGTACTTCTAGTATTTCGCCGAAGCCCTTAGATCTTGCCCCTTCCAAGGTTGCCGGCAGCATTCTGACGCTCGACTGAAGCGAGTTGAAACCGAGATAGATAACTTGGCGGATGCTAATGCTAGGCAGTGCAATTTGCTGTTTAGCCAGGCTAAGACTATTAAGTGGTACCGCCGAGAGTTAGATTATGTTAGTGAATTAAATGTTAACCTTGATAATCTTCTTAAAGTTTCCCAAGCCAACGTAAGATGGGTTGAAAGTGAACGAGATAATGCCCGTCGCTTGGCAGAGCTTAATAACAAGCGGAGAGAAGCTGCCATGGTGGATCATATGAGAGCGAGTTCCTTACGTCAAGAAGAGAAAACAAGGGCCGACAAGCTTGCCTCTCGTCTTAATACCGCAATTTCTGAGAGAGACTTCGCCCAACAAGAAATGCAAAGATGGAAAGATTTCTTAAAGATTCATGGCGATAGGGTTACGGAGCTCAACGATCAGCTAATGTCCCAACTAAAGCAAGTAGCCTATGTGACTGGTTCTTTTGTCAATACTAAATTTGAATCCCATCTACAACTCCTTGTAGAATCCCAAACCGGCGCTTGTAGGCACGTGAGCGAATTGGAAGGTAGATTCCTAGGATACTTCGTCGTCGTACCTTTATTTTGCCTCAGTTCTTTAACCATTTTACTTTTCTTTTCTCAGAGCGAGTCAAGCAGCTGGAGGATGAACTGGAGAAGCGAAACAAAATTGTTGAGGATCATAAACTTTGTACTGAAACCATTTCTGATCTGGCTGGGAAGCTTGTTCATCACAACGGCTGCAAGGAAATGTTGAAACAGGCTCTGGAAGAACATCGCCAATGCCCCAACCAGATCGCCGAGCTGAATCTTCAACTTCAAGATCACAAGAAGTGCCAAGATAGTATTGCAGGTCTTGAGAGCAAGGTGAAGTATATGGGGGAAATCCAAAATGGACTCCAGGCTGATTTGAGTCAAGCCCATAAAGATCTCCAAGCATAAGGAACAACTTCTTCTATTGGACTTTGTCACCGTTCAAGAGTATGTGAATGAAGAATACCCCAAGTTGAATCTCGACATACCCGCCAAGTATGTCATTGCTCCTAGACTTTCCGCCATGAAGGAGGTTGTAGACTGTGACCAAGATGGCGAAGGATCCGGGTCTAGCGGAGAAGAAGAAGAAAATGTTGAAGAAGGAGAGAATGAAGTAGAAGAAGAAGACGAAGAAGAAGAAAATGAAACAGAGGAAGGTGACAAAGAAGTGAATGAAGAGAAGAACAAGGGCGAGAACATAGGAGAGAACTCTGAAGGCAGCAGGCCTGAAGAAATCAAAGTGGCTAATGAAGAGGAGAGGAACCTCGGCGGTGAAGATCAAGTTATACCTCCCGCTCAAGAGGATGTTTCAACCCATGTGGCTCAAGATGAAGCGACCAGTCCCTTTCCAGATCCGCGATGCTGAATTAGAAGAGAACGACGAACAATCTTTATAATTTGCACCTTCTTTTCATATTTCTGCTATTTCTTTTGCTTTTTGTAATGAACAATATTTCCATCCTTTATCCTAAAGATATAATTTTTGTGCTTTTGACGTCTGTTATCGGCGTGTGATTTTCCTTTGCTAATTTGTCGTGTCCATTTCTCGTTTGCCTTCAAAGACTTAACTTGCCATTGAGTGAAGTCATGTGCTTGTACATCCAATAATTTCATGCAGAGCCTAGGTTAGCACCCCAGCCGTATCCATTACTTGTGCCCGTCGGCGATCTAATATAAGTTGTTTGGGTCGCCTAGTAGGCTTATTGCACTATAGCGTCCGCCAGAGGTGATGCTACGGTGTAGGCTAATTAGCACAACGGCTACCGCCGATGTGATGCTACAACATAGGGTCTTAGTTGCCAAACACTTACAGACCAACAAGTAACACAACTGGCCTTACAGCTAATCCTGGGTCGGTCTTACCATTACAAGGAGGTTATTCACTCAATGAAGCAAGTAAGCTTTCATGTCTTCTGAGCAAGAGGCCTTAGCTCTAGCTAACCTTATTAATTTGGGCATTATGCCTTTAAAGATGGCGCTTGCCTTAGTACCTGATCAGAGTTTTATGTAGCTTTTATTGCCTTATAATTATTGGGCATTTTTGCCTCAGTAGGTGGCTTTATAGCATGATAATGGGCATTTTTGCCTCAGCATATTATGCTCTTAGAGCTTTTAGGGTTTAGACATCACTGTGGTTAGAATACCCAGTGAAAAATGTAAGTGACATTGTGACTCGTTAACGGGGTTCGGCGCATGATAGCAAACCTACGTCCCCGGATCTTATTCGTTGTTGTTTTACATTAGCTAATAAGACTTCTTGGGTATTATGCCCGCCCAAGACCTCGGATTTTACATTATTCCTTTCAAGGATAGTATTTCTTGATGAATTTGGCGTTCCAAGGATGTTCTAGTTCCACGCCATGCTCATCAATCAACACATATGCTCCACTTCCAGCTACTCTCTTCACCACATAAGGGCCTTCCCATACTGGTTCCAACTTCCTACATCCCTTTCGCTGAGATGGGGGAATTTCTCGGAGCACCAACTCGCCTGGTTGATATTATCTTGGGATCACTCGCTTGTTGTATTCTCTAGACAGTCGGCGATGATAATTTTCCATGTGTGTAAGAGCGATCAACCGCTCTTCTAAATCATCTAGCTTGGCTAGAATCAGGTCAGTATTTAGATTATTCTCCCATGCCTCATGCTTTGTAGTTGGTAGGATTACTTCAGATGGGAGTACTGCTTAAGCACCATAAGTAAGTAGGAAAGGAGATGCTCCAGTTGCTTCTCGGATAGTAGTCCTGTAAGACCACAAGACATTGTGTAAATGCTCACACCATGTTTTTTTATGTTTCTCCACCCTTTTCTTCAGCCCCATTCCAATAGTCTTATTGGTGGCTTCCACTTGTCCATTACTCTGAGGGTATAGTGGAGTTGATTTTCCCAGCTTGACACTGTAATCAGCGAGTAACTTTCTAATGTTGTCGCCGACCAGTTCCTTTCCATTGTCAGTGCATATCTCCGCTGGTACACCGAATCTGCAAAATATATTTTCCCAAATGAATGTGAATACTTCTTGTCCTGTCTTCTTCCTGATAGCCTTGGCCTCACACCACTTTGTGAAATAATCTGTCGCCACAATGATATATTTCCGTTGTCCTTAGCCTGTAGTTAGCGGTCCAATGATGTCAATGCCCCACTTGGCAAAGGGCCAAGGGCTGAGCACTGAATTTAAAGATGTCGCTGGCGCTTTGATTCTTCTTCCATACAACTGGCATGGTTTACATTGGCGAGCATGTTCTTTGGCATCACTATTCATCCAGGGCCAATAGTACCCTTGCATTCTTACTTTTAAAGCTAGAGCTCTTTGGCCACTGTGATTCCCACAGTCTCCTTCATGGATTGTTTCTAATAATTTCTTGCCTTCTTCTCTTGATACACAACGCAGCAATGGCCCGGAAAATGACCGGCGGTATAGAATTCCATCTCAAAGTTCATAGTTTGCCGATCGACTAATGACTTGGTGAGCTAAGATTTGCTTTCCTGGTAGCGTTAGGCGATCCAAATAATACCGTATCGGCGTTCTCTAATCTGTCTCTGCTGATTCTTCAGTGCTTGTTGTCAACACCTCTCTTTGTTCTCGCTCTGCTACCGATGATTGTTTTACTCTTTCAATGGCTATTGAAGGGATGTCAGGATTTGTCATCATTGAAGAAATAAAATCCAGAGCGTCGGTGTGCCTGTTATCCTTTCTGCAGATGTGGCGAAACTTGATACCTGAGATCCTCTGGGCATACTCCCTAGCAAGTTTTAGGTACTTCTGCAGAGATGGTTTTGTTGTCTGATATCGTCCCGAGATTTGGCGAATCACTAGCTGAGAGTCACTTGTCAATTTAACATCGCTGATGCCCATTTCGATAAGTATTCGCATGGCATGGATGACCGCTTCATATTCTGCCTCATTATTTGTCGCCGGGAATTCCAACCTTAGCGAGTGCACTATCCTGGCTCCTTTCGGCGATGTTAAGACAATTATATTCCTATTCCTTTTCCTTCCTTATTTGATGAACCATCAACATAAACTTCCCAGCCATTAGGGCTGCATTTCAATAGGTCTGACATTTCGTTTTCTCGTTCATCCAGAGAGAATGGGATTTCTTCTATCTCCTCTTCTTCATCAATTGGAAAGTCGGCGAGGAAGTCTGCGATAACCTGAAACCGCTGTGCCGTACGTATTTCATATTGGACGCCGAACTGCTCAATTTGGTGATTCCACTTGGCGATTCGCCCCACTCTTTGAGAACGGTGCAGGATAGACTCTATTGGAGTTTTGGTTAGGACGACAATGGGATGAGCATGAAAGTATGGACGTAACAGCTGAGATGCAAAGACTAACGCCAAGATCAACTTCTCAATTTTAGTATAATTCTTTTCTGGCCCTTTTAGTGTTCTGCTGATATAGTAGATAGGCGTTTCTCCGCCTTTGGTTCTTACAAGCACATCACTAATGGCGAAAGATGTGGCGGCGAGATAAACTCTGAGTTCTTCGCCATGCTCAGGTGGTTGAATCGCTGGGAGAGTGGCGATATACTTTTTAATACCTTGAAAGGCATCCTCATGTGCGTCAGTCCAGTTGAACTTTTCTCCTTTCTACAATGTCTGGAAGAACAATTTGCACTTGTCGGAGAATCTGAAAATAAACCTATTAAGCGATGCCAAAGTTCCATTGAGCCGCATAACATCCTTCACTGTTACCGGCGAAGGCATATCTATAATTGCCTTGATCTTATCCTGATCAGCTTCTACACCCTTCTTAGTGACAACATATCCCAAGAATTTTCCTGATGTTACGCCAAAGACACATTTCGCCGGATTTATTTTGAGCTTGGTAATACGCATGTGGTTAAATATTTCCCTGAGGTCTTGTACATGAGTTTGTTTCTTCTTGCTATTTACAAGCATTCCATCGACGTATACTTCCATTGTCTTCCCTATCCATCTCTCGAACATCTTCTGCGCCATTTCTTGGTAAGTAGCACCGGCGTTCTTCAACCCGAAGGGCATTCGAGTGTAGCAAAACAATCCTTTGGTGGAGAAGAAAGCTGTGTGCTTGTAATCTTCCTCCGCCAAGGGTATTTGGTTGTACCCTGAATAACCGTCCATGAAGGACAGCAACTCATGACCTGATGTAGCGTCTACAGTTTGATCAATGCTTGGTAGCGGGAAACTATTCTTTGGACATGCTCTATTGAGGTCGCTGAAGTCAATGCAGATCTGCACTCCCTTGTTCTTCTTGGGTACCACTACCATATTGGCTATCCATTGAGGATATTGTACTGGCCTTATGATACCAGACGCCTTCATCTTGTCAATCTCTGCTTCCACTGCTTCTTTATAGGCTGGAGCCAATTTTCTTATCCTTTGTTTGAAAGGCCTGATCTTTGGATCAATATACAATTTATGACATGCTATAACCGGGTCGATGCCTGGCATTTCATTCATGCCCAAGGCAAAGACATCAACATATTCTTTGAGTAGTGCTTGTAACTCCGCCGACTCATCTTCATTTAATAAAGTACCAATTTTTACCATCTTCGGATCATTCTCATCGCCGATATTTATGTCTCTAGTAGGTTCCACCGCCGTAAAATGTAATTCTGGTTCTCCCATCGGCGATGGTTCCTTTAATTGCTATAAGGTCTTTCCTTCAGACTTCGCCGAGTCATCTACCGAGTTTACTGAATGCACATATGTTGATGGGTCGGTGATGAAGTTTTGAATCTCTTGCTCCTTAACAGCTTCCTTGTCGTGCTTCTTTTTCTCTGCAATCTTTGCTTTTCTATTCTCTCGCATCTGCACGTCCGCTGAATTGCAAGCTTTCGCTACTACCAAATCTCCCACATATTCGGCAACTCCCATAGGTGTTGGGAACCTCAAACGTTGATGATAAGTGGAAGGTACTCCTTTTAGGCAGTGGAGCCATGGTCTTCCAAGGATGGCGGCATACGGCGAATCCACATCCACAATGCAAAGTGTTCAAGAAATACTCATCGCAAATCATGATCTTAAATTCGATTTCGCCTTTGGGCTTAGAGACAATGTCATTAAATCCATAAATATTGTAAGAAAAAACTGTCGGCGAGGGAATTTCGTCATCCTTTGCTCTCATTGCCTCGTAAACAGTATTGAAAAGAATGTCCACTGAGCTGCCTGGATCAATAAGCACCTTGGGCAATCTGAATTTTCCCATTTGTATAGTGAGGACTAAAGGGTTGTTGTGATTCCTTCCTTGCGGCGGTATCTCATCAGCGGAGAAACCTACACAAGCCTTCATCCATTCTTGCAGAGGTTCTTGTTTAGCATCGACGCTACAAATCTCATTTCCCATTCTATCCCGATTGTGCACTCGGGATAAGACATTATCATGGAATTCATCCCTGGTGATCTTCTAATGCACAATGGAAAAACAATCCAATTCCAACAAATCTCGCTCAACCTTTACCTCGTACACATTTGGAGTATGAGCTGGGATGGCTTGAATTGGCTGAACCATGACAGGAGGCGGCGGTGGCAATTCTAGGAATTCCTGAAATTTCCCCAAGCGGATGAATCTGTGGACTTCTTACTGTACGCCAGTGCAGTTCTCAGTTGTATGGTCGTGGAATTGGTGGAATTGACAAAAGGAATTGGTATTAGTCGGCGGGGCTCTGGGGTTTCCTCTATTGTAAGGATAGCGAATGTCATCTCTGCAGTTCGAGTTCTCAATTTGTCCAAATGCATCAGTGTAAGAGACACGTAGCTTCGGTAAAGTAGCATCTTGGAAAGGCTGCTGGTTGCCTCTACCAAATTTTTTTGTTATCTCCATTATATCTTCTATCGCCATTCCCATTCCGCCGATTATCTCTTCCACCTCGACCATAGTTTCCTCCTCGATTATCTTTCCTATCTCTTCCATCATAGTTCTCTCGCTTCTGCGAGTTCCAATGTTGCTCGGCGGTGACTTGCTGCTGTTGTTTTACTACCTCAGGTACTATCATCGCCGAAGAAGGAATTTGCGCCAACCTCTGTTGTTCTGCTTTTTTTTCCATTCTTTTTTAATTTTTTCCTGCTCTTCCGTCGAGAAAATATTGATCGAGTGAATTTGTTTCGCTCTTCTTCTCGGATTTCTTCATAATTTATCCACTCATCCTGCATTTCTCTCAAAGTCTTCATATCCTTCGGCGCTTCCCAGAATAGTTTTTGATACAATGGGTTTGTCGTCTCCATGGCGCTAATGAATGACCTTATCTTCTCTTTATCTGATACCGCTGATCCCACTTCGCTGCTCGACTTTCTCCATCTTTGGATAAAATTTTTGTAAGTCTCTGATGGCCTTCTCTTGATGTTGAATAGTCTTTCTACGCAGGGCCGACTAATGTTGTTCTGAATAAATGCACGCAAGTATTTGCTCTCTAACTTCTCAAAAGATTTAATTTGTCCTTCCTCCAACCCATCAAAACAAGCTAAGGCTTCGTCTTTGAGCGTGGCGGGGAAAGCCATACACATTATGGGATCTGATCCTACCCATGCCGCCAAGTCTCGCTTATAACTTCTTGAATGTTGTGCAGGGTCTCCAGTTCCATCATAGATTGACGTGAATTTAGGCATAGAAAATCTAGTGGACACATACCCATATGTAATACAATCATGGAAGTGTATGTTCTGCGCCTCTGAAAGTGCAACCTTGTATGTCGACTCCTTTGAAGATCCGCTTAAAGCTGCCACTTTGGTTTTTAACCGGCGAAGGTCTCTCTTCATGCCTTTATCTACCTTATTTCTCCGTCCAGAATCGTTATATTCTTCGCTATCTCTTCTAGACACATCCTTCCTTCTACCCCTCTCATCGTATTTCGCCGATGAATCCGAGACCTCCATTGTGCTAGTTCTACTTTTTTCTGATCGGTGAGTTGTATGCGAATGGGATGCCTGGCGAGTTGTATGCGAATGGGATGCATGGCCCCTGTTTTGTGCTGCTTTCCTGCTTTCCGCCATCAACTCTCTATCGCTCTGAAGTACAGTCTTCATCTGCAACTGCATTTGCCTCTGCACCTGATCCGCCTGCCTGTTATTGGCATCAAGGATTTGTTTCAGCAAGGTTTCTGTAGTATTTGTGGACCCTGTGTTATCTGCTACCACCACTGGGTGAGTTATAGTAGTGCCTGACACTATCATCGCATCATTTCCACTTGCAGTTTGTGGAATATCTCCTATCGTAACAGGTTCAGGGACTACTGCCGGTGCTTCTTCTGTCACATGTAGTGCTTCGCCGACATCTTGCACTAACCGCCGCTGAACATTAACTGTTGATGTATCTCTTGCACCAGTGTTTTGAACTGCTCCCACAACATTTGATGCTTCGCCGATGACTTTCTGAGTGACTCTACCACCATCAACATGCTCGCCATAAGCATTTGCTTCTATTTCACTACTGACCCTTCGTAATAATGCATTAGGCTCAGGTGATCTTTCTGCATTCTATAAGTGAGTGATGTCCTCCATGTAAACCTCCTCCTGGCGTGATGCTCGCTGAACAGGTGGTCGCCGAGATGAGCTTGCCAAAAAAGTATCTGCCAGACCAGCTGGTTCCACACCCCTGCTTCTAGTGTTGTGACCATTGGGGAACGTCACTGGTGTAAGAAGGATAGGATATCGCGGAGGCCTACCCGCTGGGGCTTTACCGCTTCTTCCTCTAGGACCCATTCGCCGAAGATCTGTTAAAGAAGACAAACACACTTCCTGACAGTATTGCTCTGTTAGTACTGTGGGTAAATGCCAAATAAGTTAGTTGGGTTGCTTTTCCGAATGTTGATGAATAAAGGACAAGAATAGCAGCTTAGAATCACGTGTTGTGCAGATGATGACCTAATCATGACAAGAATTGCAAAAACATCATATGTGATTGTGATTTTCAAATCAAGATGGCAGTACGACGACCACTTGGGGGAAATTTTTGAATTTTTTTTAATGCAGTTTCATATATGACCCTAAAGTTCATACTAACTCGCCGAAAAAGGATATTAGTCTTGCCGGAAATATATATCTATATCTACCTTCTCCAGGTGAAAATCATACCAAAAATAACATTTGTCTATCCACATAACCAGTTTCTCTGCTACTCATGTGATAAAAGTGAAATATGTGATGGAATCATCAAAACAGGCCCGCAAGCTCTCAGCTTTAGCAAGGACAACATCTAACACGACATGGTTTCTAAAAATAGCAAAAAGATGTGCTAAAAACCCAGATCCGGCGCTACAAAATACTAGAAATACTCTGGTTTTCCTAATCTTAGCAATATTCTACAAGAGAACTTCATAACCGACCACACTATATACTGTGAGGATAACAGCGAGCATAAGCAAAAGGAGAAACACGAAGAAAGTCTTAAACAGCGAGCATAACACCTCTGAATAGCAAGAAAAAGTGAATAAAACACTACCGACGAGATCTGAGACATGTAAATCATACCACATATGGAAACAAGAGAACATATGATAATCTCAACAAATCATGTTTAAAAATCAAAGAAAACACAAGTTCAAAACCTCT
>JAJJMA010165688.1:0-27243 GCA_023529015.1 Papaver nudicaule | reverse complement strand
TCTTCGGTATTGTTCTTGTGAACTTCGTTCCACTGAATCATGTTAAAAAACTGTATGTATGGGTAGATCTGATGGTTGTAGTACCTTATGTACCTATGCAGATTTTCTACTCGTACAAGCATACTTAGCGATAGTATTCTCTCCGCTAAGGGAGCTATGACAGGGAACTCGCTTAGCGATATCATTCTCTCCTCTTAGGGAGCCATGAGAGAGAAATCGTTGGCAGCGTGCTCAGTTTACAGAACAGGCTGTACTCTGAAATTATTTCAGGAGTTTATTTGAGTAAACAATCGCCTCTTGGTAAGTCATAACAGAGGTCATTTTACGATTTTATCCCTTCTCGATTTTTCACCATCTACAAAGTGTAATTTTATGAACTTCTTATTTTTTTCAGGCTTCTTTGTAACTATTCGTTTTTGTGAGTAAAGTCCATTTTTTAATATAATTAACTGGACATTATCACGCTCTACACTATTGTCACGAATTTTATTAGTGTAGATATAAATGCAAATATGTATTTGAAGTCTTAAAATAGAAGTCTTACATTCCAGTTGTGTGCTCGGCAATAGTGCCATTTAAATCCCACCAGAATCAAATTTTAGTTGCGAGGTCGACAATAGCGCCACTCCAAGTCTTGATAGAATCGCCGACACTTCTGCTATTAGGGCTGTAAAAAAAACTAATTGAAATGGCATAGCAAAAATGAGATCTCCATTTTAACCACGAATAATTGCATACATGATATGCCTTCATTGTTAACTTCTTTAAAAAAATGGATTAGAAAAAAAGAAGCCTAAAAAGATAACCTACATCATAAGAATTTGGCTAAAACATAATAACAATGTCATTTATAAGAATGTACAAACACTCATATGAAAAACATAATCCGTTCACAAAAATGAAGTATAAAAGAAGCCTGGTAAAAATGAAGAGTATGAGAAAATTACACTTCTTTTTCAATGTAAGATAGGAATTCATTGTTCTCTTTACCCCCATCAGATATCCATTATAATCAGCAAGTTGATTCAAAACAATTAATGCATTATCAACATGAGGTTTAAACCTCTTAGCAGGATAAGGATCTGAAAATATATCCTTTCTTTTATCTAAACCAATATCAAAACTAATTCAGTTAATATATATAACAATAATAACTAAAAAAATGAAATTATTAAAAAAAAATACTTACAAGGTTGAGGCACAACCCTGAGCTTCTCTAGAGAAGGGAATGACTCTTTGGCAGCCCAAATACCCGAAACTATCGGAGGAAACTTACATTGATTTTTAACAACAGTTTAACAGTTAACATCATTTATATCCTTCTCAACCCAAAGATTGGAATTTTCGGTTGAGAACCAGTTGTCTCATTCGGAAATTGGGAATGGACTTAAGAGTACATCTCTCAGAGATAGTTTTGGCAGAAATCTTTTCAGAATCAGAAAGAGAGGCATTCCGATCAATAATCATTATTATGACCAACAAATTTAGGCTCAAGCTGAAAATGAGAAAGATCCTTAATACAATGAAATTTATGAATAAGTGGGTCAATAGAAGATTTAACAGTCATGACTTCAAAAGTTAAAGCGAAAGGAGGATTTGGAAGTCTAACTTCCATATTCAGATCTAAAGGAAACTCATATTTTGATTCAATCTCATAAATATGAGTTTATAAGAAATAAAAAATTTGTTCCACTTCAAACTGCAAAAAAAAAAAGGTTATGAGAAAAATTAAAACCCTAATTTGTCGAGAAACTTAAAGAACGTATGGAAGGATAATAAATATTTGCAATTTTTTTTTCTTTTTTAAAGGATGTATTTTGTTAATCGGAAGAGGGAGAATTACAAGAATTAGATGGAAGTCTGGCAACAAGCTGGGCTCCACTCCCTTTTTGAATGACAACCCCAATCCTATGGAGAAGAAAATCCCCCACATTTACATTCGCATCATGGCTAGCCATATAATTGCGCAATCTTTTCACAAACTCCACAGTATCACTACCCAACTCCCTTAGAGTGGTAAAAGCCAGCACGCCAAAACAAAGCCCTGAGTTGTACACTTCTCTAAATATTTGGTTCCTTTCCGAGCGACATCATTATCAATTGCTTGTCCAGGTACAAAAGTGTGCACCCCACCGCCTGTGAAAGGAGAAACACTCGTGATATTCATACACACATCGTGCCCATTGTCCCAGTTGTACACTAAGATATCCTCAACTCTCAAATCCAAGCCGGTGTCTGAGTGAAATCCCAAATCCACCTCTTTCCTAGCTGGGACACCAGCACGATAACAAAGTCAGGAAACGACTATTTGTTTGTTGTGGTTGATCAATTTAGTAAAATGGTTAACTTAATACCCTGCAAGAAGACGGTCACAGGAGAAGGGGCGGCTAGGTTGTTATTCATCCATGTGTGGAAACATTTTGGTTTACCTACTTCCATTATATCTGACAGAGACAGCCGGTTCTTAAAACAATTTTGGACTAAGCTATGGAGTTTGATGGATACAAAACTCAATCGTAGTACTGTATTCCATCCCAAACAGACAGGCAAACATAAGTGGTAAAATCGAACCTCTTACGAGGCTACAACTCAAAACATCCTAAGACATGGGATGAGAGTTTGCGTTACCTACAGTTTTCTTTCAATCGAGCATTTCATGGTTCCACTTTGAAATCTCCATTTGAAGTTTGTTTGGGTTACTTACCTCAAGGTCCTTTTGATATGATGTTCACAGATCATCAGAATCGAGAACCTACTGAAGAAGAAGCAACAAGAACTGAAAGATTTGTTGAGAAGATTCGCAAGATACAGACTCTAGTGAAGGCTCAACTTCAGAAGACAAAAGATAAATACAAAGCTAAGAGTGATAAGCATCGAGTTCCTTGCAACTTTACCACGGGAGATTTGGTATGGTTACGTATAGGCAAAAAAAGACTCAAAGGAGAAACTAAAAAGCTTAAATCCCTACGATATGGGCCATTCAAGATACTGAAACAGTTTGGAGATAATGTTTTTCAACTAGATCTACCTCCTTATATGCAGATGTACTCGGTTATTAATGCTGAGTACTTGGAGCTGTTGGAACCCCCATTGCTACATGAAGATGATGGTCAAGAATTGAAGTTACCATCTGTGGAAGACTTGCGAGTTGAGCGGGAAGAAATTCTCAAAGAAGATTGTATAGTAGAGACTAAAGTGACACCTACAAGACGAGGAAATCACATTAGGTTTCGTGTAGGACGTATTGGAGAATTGCCTAGTAAAGCAAAGTGGTTTAGCAAAGAACAAGGTGAGGTTGAATTTCCGCACCTTCAGTTTGGAGCTTGCACATGAGTACAAGCTTCTTAAAATAGAGGAGCCTTGATACAAGAGTATCTATGGCTAGGCTATGATGAACCTGACGTGAAGGTTAGATGATCCATATCATGGATATAGAGTATCTAGAAGGTACTAGAAGAGGTGTTTGTTATTCTTTTAATAACTTGGCCTAGAAGGAATTCCTAGCTTAGGACTTTACTGGTTTAGAAGAGTTCCTTAACCTAGTAAAACTCTGTTTCCTAGTTAAAGTAGAATTGTATTCGTAGAACTTTATATATAAAGACAACTATGTTAGAAAGAAGGAAGCAGTAGACGAGAAGCAAGAGAGCAGAAATGAATTGTAGAATTCATTCTAGATAATAAAAGAAGAAGAAGTTAACCTTATACTTTTTTTGTGTGAATCTATATATCTTCTATTGTTTTCCCCTAAGTTGTACTGACTCTAGGTACCACTGATCATTTACGTATCAAGTATAAACAGTTGTCGAGGCTCCATTTGTAAGGACATAACATATTTAAATGAGAAATGAAACTAAACGCTTTCTCTCTTTTGATTCTCTTTTATGTTAGTCATTTCATCAATTAGTATATCTAGGAGTATTATTTGATAACCGAACACTAATCAATAATATAAAACAGACCTTTATAAGCTAACTGGCGGTTAGGATCTCTCTAGGGCGGGAGATAAATCTGGACGGCTGTGGATCTCTCTGCCCACCTACCTAACTGACCGTGTGTAGTATGCTGTTGTTACGGTTTCTCTGTGCCAGACCCTACCACTCACTCTAATCGCACGTTTGCTCCCCTCTTAAACTCTAAAAACGTTCGACGGGTTTATGGAAGGAAACCAAACTCTGTCTCCGTGATTCATCAACTTCACTCCTTAATCCCCAATCGATTGCCCGTTTCATCTTTCAATTATTCCCCGATCGATTTGTTTACCCTGGATGCATGTTTTTGTCCCGTATAAATATCCTCGGAACTCCTATTGCAAACGCACAGAAGCCTCCTCTCCCATCTGCAATCGCCTGCTATCAATTTCCATCAAGGTGACCATTGCTTGATTTTTTTTTTCTGTTTTTAATCAAATTACTAAACTAAGTAGAAGTAGTTGTTGAGAAACGATTTTGTTTGCCTTTGCTTAATGGATTATTGGGTTACAATCAAAATCTTGAATTTAGGTATTTTTGGTTAGTTAATGATTTTTTTTAATTTTTTTTTGCACATTTTATTTTTCGATCACATTCCCAATTCAGTGAAGTAAAACTAGGGCTTGATCATATTTTTTGAAAATATGATCATATTTTTCATCGGTATTGTACAATGAATGGGGGAAGATTGTTTTGGGATATGGGTATGTACCATACGGTGGTTTGATCACATTAGGCTGCATGACTCCTAAATTGACTTTGCTTCGCACTGCGCAACTAAAGCGTCGTCGAGTATATATTTTTCTTACTGATACTATCTTTAAATAGTCCGCACTGTTGTTTAGTTCGCTTTCTTTTGCTTTTCCTACCCGATTTCTATGTTATCTAATTATTCGGGATGCTGTGCACTAGGTAACCACCATGTCAGCCCTTAGCCATCAAAACCAGGAATTCCTCAAATTCAATCATCTCTAGGATAAGAATGGTGTTGTTCCATCCGGGAGGGAACAATGAAATCAAGCAATATTTCGATGCTAGATACGTGGAACCTCCGGAGGTTTGGCATTTATTGGGGAATAATTTACACGAGGAGAACCAAAGGTACAACGACTGGCAATTCACCTTCCAGGACAACAGTTGGTGGTATATGAACCGAACAAACAGGTTACAGCGGTCCAAAGTCAGGTCGAAAGTACTAAATCTACTATGCGCGGAATCCAAAGGCACCAGCATATCCTTACCAAGAGTTGCCGGAGCACTGTGTGTGGAAAAAGGCGCAGGCCATGTGGTTGCCAAGGATTCGCTATTGGTAGACTATATTTCGTCGCACCGAACACCGGTGAACGATTCTACCTCAGACTTCTACTTACAGTTGTCAAAGGTGCACAATCATTTAAGCACTTGAAAACAACTACAGTTGGCGGACTGATTAAGATACACCCCACATTCAAAGACGCATGCATCAGACTCGGTCTTTTGGAAGATGACGGAGAGTGCGATAAATGCTTGCAAGAGGCGGCGGCAATCCAAACCGGGTACCAGCTGCGGCAACTCTTTGGAATCATACTAGCAGAATGCACTCCGACAAGGCCTGAAATTTTATGGAAGAAATACGGAAAATACATCTGCCATGACCTACCACATAGGATCATGACATTGTACGGCATTTAGAACCCAACCGAAGAACAAGTACTGGATTACGGATTGTTTCTGTTGGAGAAAATCTTACATGAGGGAGGCAAGATAAATGGAAGACTACGGTACAATGCCTGCCAAGATATTCCCGAGAGTGGAATGGGGTGCGCCTCTTCAAACAAACACTTCCGGTGGTGCATGCAGAGGGGAAGCAGAGAAGAAATCGTCACGACATTTCTAAGAAGCTCTTACTTATGTACTGGGGTGAATATCCTTAAGCTTGAACTTAATATGAGACTCTAAAGCGGCGATCCGGAGCCAAATTCCTATTAAAGGTGAGAATACTTGGTCAGGAAGCAACTCCTTCATCAACAAACAAAAAAATAAGATTCCTGCCCTATTTTACTCTTTCTGTGTACACACTAACTAATATCTATCAGAATTATGATATGATCACTAGCTGACCCACTTTGCGTTCGCATAGCTGATTCTTGAATTATAAAGTAGTTGCATTGAATAGGTACAGTACTTATGTAGTGCTTTCATGTTTACAGTTCTAACGTTCTCATAGGGTATATACCCTATAGATATATCTATGTCGCGTATTATTAGAAAATTTAACCTGCAATTTTAACTTCTCCTGAGCAATCTGAGATTCACATCACAAAGAACTGAGTTGCTTCTTTAGATTCATTATAATCACGTTCGTGAAATAGGTCTCCTCAAATCATTTGAAGTAGTTTAGTATTCTTTTCCGGAATGCTTGCCTTTAGTTTTTTTTTCTTTTTCTTATTGGCAATTACAGTCTGCTGTTCCCAAACCTTAACTCTTTCGTTTTTAGGTTAGGTTGCTCGATATATATAAGAGGCAAATTCACCCTTCTGATTGACATATATCTTTTTCTAGGTTTGGTGTAATTGGGTTCATCTTTCTTTTGACAATATACTGTTTTGCTTTATATTTGCCGGTTCTTGATCTTCTCTATTGGTAAGTCGGCATATAGGGATTTAAATTTCTGTTAAATGCAATCTGTAGAGGTTTTTAATTTATTACTATTTTGGATGGTATCGGGCTATTTAGTCTGAATGTTTGGTATTCTTCAAATAGTTATTGTTTCATGTTGGGTTTGGGATTTGGAAGGTGAATTAAGCCATTGGTAGGAATTAATCTCTGGATTTTTTTTACATACATTTAATTTATTTTTTATAAAGATGATGAGCACCTTTTTCAACCCACATGAGTTTTATAAACGTTTCCAGCATTATGATTTTCATTGAATGTACATTATCGGTACACCTTGGTAGAATCTTGATTGGTATCCTGTTACATCCACTTATATGTCATTTACTTAGTTTTTGGTTCGTATTGTGAGGTCATAGTATCAACTCAACCGGATTATACCTTCAAATTGCAATTTCACAATTTTGTCATTTATATTTGATTCCCATATACAGTTGGAGCTTACATAAACTTATCGATTGACATTCTAAAATGATTACAGGTGGGAGAGGACCCTCAATCAAAGATTCAGCTTCCATCTTCAATGAATAGATGCGACAACCTCAAAGATCTCATGTCAACTATATACCCTGGGGTTGTGGGAATGAAGAAGCCAACAGGGGACTTTCTTACCAAGAGAACTATTTTGTGCCCAAGAAATGACTATGTAGCAGTCATCAACCAGCTGATACTACAGGTTATTCATGGTCAGCACCGCTCATACCTGGCAGCGGACAAGCTAGCGGAGGATTCGGAAAATGACTCACCAATCAACAATGCATCAAACCTGAAACTTTGAACAAGCAAAATCCAGCTGGGTTGCCCCCGTTCAAACTGGACATTAAATTGGGATACCCTGTTATGCTACTCCGGAACCTCTCACCGAGCAATGGACTATGCAACCGCACAAGGATGAGGTCCCAATCAAAATGCGAAGATCATGCGATTGCAGCTACCATCTTGACTGGAGATAAAGAGGGACAGGTTGTTTTCATTCCACGAATTTCCCTGACGCCATCTTCATCAGAAGTCCCAATCAAAATGACAAGGAGACAATTCCCTCTAAGATTGGCATATGCAATGACAATCAACAAATCTGAGGACACCGTTATTCAGCCATGGTCAGTTGTACGGGGCTCTTTCGAGATGCATAACAACAAAACGAATTAATGTGCTGCTCTCAGAAAACCATATGTATGCGGAGACCCAGAATGTGGTGTATCCAGAAGTTTTAACATAAGGTGGATGAGGAAGCAACTTGGAATGAGGAGTGCATGGCATGAAAAGGACAACAGACATTAATGTGAGCTGCAGTTCATACATTTCTGATAATATAGTTAGACTTCGATCCAGATAACATGTCTAACCGTTTCCTATTTAAACATTGCAGCCAAAACGATATTCAAAGATACGCTGAAGGAGTTGTGCTTGATTCACATTCCTAATTAGATACAGATTAACAACCCTATGGAATGAGGGAATACATCACTGGGGAAATTATTGCCTCCATTTGAGTTTTTTTTTAAGCTTTTCAACTTGAATTTGCATCGACAACATTTTAGATATTTTAATTTCCAATTTGACATTTTATTATACTGAACTAAACATTTAAACCAAAACTTTAATGACAGGTTAAAACAGGTTAAAAATAGTTTCAGAAAATAATTATCACAACAATCACATGGACTAATACCCATTATCATTAAAATGAGTATACGACACGGGTACAACCAATTTAGTTTAAAGGAAATAATTAAAATAAGAAGGTTACTGCAAAAAAAAAAAAAAGTTACTCGGGGTCCCGTGCCGGTACGGCACGGGTTAAACCCTAGTTCTCTACAATACTTGACTCCGATCAGGAAGATCCATCCATTGTTAGTGACGATTTACCTATTGCTACTTCAGGAGGGTTCGGGTGTAATAGAAAATGCTCTTCTTCTGCTACTTTTCTCCTTACGGTCATCCCTCACACCGAAAAAATACCTCTAACTCTCTAAGCATATCCCATGTAATCACTTTTGTCTTTTACCTCAATCTGTGTTTTTATTAGTCCACCGCCTATAAGATTACGAGTTAGTCTAACATAATATTATAAAGAGGTTATTCCTAGCTCAAACTCGGGTAAATAAGACGTCCTAGTCTTCTTCCACCACCTCCATAATATTCTTGCGGTTAATTTTGAGTCAGCATTCCCCATGTCTAATGTAAACAACGAAAAAAAACCATAATTGTCCAACGAGGCTTTATAAGGCTGCTAATGGGGGTACCATACTCCACGAGGGTGTACCAAGGTTTCCCCCCAACCTACTTCTATTGATAAGGGATAATTTATATATAAGATAATAAACCACAGAAATTCTTCGTTCGTGTTTATCTCCACAAACTACTTCCACAGCGAGTCTTCTTCTATTCTTACTAATGGTGCAACAGAAATAGTTGTTTCTGGACAAATCAGTCCATTCAAATAGATAGAAGTAAAAAAGAAAACCCTAATTCCTTTTTAATTATCATTTCCTCTGAGAAGAAGATCTGATCTTATTAGAAGAAATGGAGATGGCTGCACTTAGGCGTAAAGGAAAAAGTTTAGCTCTTTTGATATCTCCTATACTCGATGCTGGTCTTACTAGATCTTCACTAATTTTCGTTCTTGTTTGCGGTTGATTTAATCATTCATTTATGTTGTTATATATTGTATTGGATTGAAGAAGACGGACAAAATTTTTTTTGGGGATTTTTCATTTGCTGTAAAAATTGTATGATGTAATGATTCTTTGATTAAATTGATTCAATTTCAGATGATGGGTTAGTGTTGATTTGTTTATTCACGTTTGCTTTGAGATTGTTTTGATTGATTAGGGTTCTAATTATCATATTTAGGGATCTCCCTTAGTTAGGGTTCTTGAGAGATTTAAGCATCCTATTAGATACAAGTTCAGAACTTCGGATTACTGATATGAAAAGAAGATGAAGAAGGGTCAAATTAGATAAAGGTTGATTACTGTTGCAGAAATTATTCTACAACAGGAGGAGGAGAAATAAGTCTGGTTTATGAGAGATCTAATCATCATCATTCTCTTTATCTCTTCTTAATTTTTGTTAATGTTCTTGATGTTTGTTTCTTCAACTTTCTTAGATTTCTTAAAAACTATAGCTTTGTATGGGTTAATTTCAAGAGTTGCAGAAGGTAGACGACAGAGAAGAAGATAACTTTAGTTCTTTGCTTTCTTTTTAGGGTGAGAATAAAATTTAGGTATTTATAGGTGATAAGGGATACCCTCACATGATTCTGCAAAACCATGTCTGACTCGTCTGATTGGGGGGGTCCGGTACACTCTCGTGAAATGCGGTACCCCATTAGCAGCCATGGTGGCTTTGGCTCGTGGATTGTTGTGAACAACAATGATATAATACTTATTCTACGATGGTGAGTGTAGGTGCTGATGAGGTAATTGATATAATGGCAAGAGAACTAGGTTGCAAAACTGAAACTCTACCCATAAAATACCTTGGATTGCCTATAGGTGCTCATTCGAGAAGTCTATCAGTTTGGGACTCGGTACTTGAAAGAATGCAACGAAAACTAGCATCATGGAAGAAGAAATTCCTCAATAAGGCTGGCAGACTAGTGCTTATAAAGCATTGCCTATCTAGTTTGCCGGTCTACTTCCTTTCTTTGTTCCATTTGCCTGTGAAGATCGAGAAGAAGATGATTAAACTGATGAGGAATTTTCTTTGGGGAGCGGTAGACGGCAACAGAAAAATGGCTTGGGTCGCTTGGTCTAAAATTTGTATGCCAAAACAGTTTGGTGGTCTTGGTGTGAAGAGCTTGAGGACTACTAATAAATCTCTGTTGGCGAAGTGGGTTTGGAGATATTCGAAGTGCAAGACTGCACTATGGAGACGCATAATTCAGCAGAAGTACAAAGTTAATGAGAACTTTCTCATTCCAACAGACGACGGATCTTCACAAGGCAGAAGCTTATGGAAGAATGTTTTGAAGATGGTGCCTACTGTGCAACAGCATGCTCAGTTTGAGTTGAAAACAGGAAGTGCCGTCAATTTTTGGAATGATAAATAGATAGGTAATGCCCGTCTGAAAGATGTCTTTCCTGTGATATATAAAGCTTGCAGGGTGAAGAATATATCAGTACTAGACATGATACAAAATGGAAGATGGAGCTGCACTTTTAGGAGAAGGCTAGATGCAAATGAACAATTGGAGTGGGATTTGTTGAGGCGAGATGTCGCAGTACCTGTGCTACAGGGAGGTGAAGACAATGTAATAATTATGGATAACTTCACTTCAAAGAACTGTTTTGAAATTCTGTCAGGCAGTTACCAAGAATGTAACTTTGCACAACATGTCTGGAAGAAGGAGGTTCCACCAAAGGTAAGCTTTATCATTTGGGCTTTGTTTCATAATGTTATCCCAACTCGTACAATGCTACGACACAGAGGTATACATCTGGAGAACGTTAACTGTGTATTGTGCAATGCTCAAGACGAAACAGACACTCATATGCTTCTCCTATGTCCTTATGCTCATGAAATATGGACATACTTTCTTAAGGCCTTTAGAATAGCATGGGTAATACCAGGGAGAATTCATTACAGTTTCAACGAATGGGACTGCAGTGCTTTGAGAGGTCGTAGCAGAGAAGTTGCAGAGATATTCCAGTATGCTATAATCTGGAATTTATGGAAGGAAAGGAATGGGCGTGTGTTTGGTTCTCGGCCTAAAACTGCAGCTGAGCTAATATTTTTAGTAAAGCAATCCATTGTGTTATGGTGTTCTAACAGGGAAACCTTCAAGTATATTACCGCAACTCAAGTGTTTCAAAACTGGGAGGAGATTATGAATATGTAATCCTCACCGGTGCTATGTAATCTGTAATATGTACTCGGATTTTTTTTCTTAATATAACCTTTTTCTTTCGAATTTTTTTTTTTGCAAATTCCGTCTATTTCCAAAATCGTCTAAACTTCTATGATACAAATCCTTATATATAATAATTGAAACCAAATACTCAATTCTCATTCATTTTGGCCCCACCTTTTAAAGCTCTAGACAATGGGGTGAGAGTATTCACAAATAGAGCTTTCATATTGATTGTGGCCCCACACAAAAAACATTAAAATTTTCTTTACACCACAATTACACCTTGAACTCCCCACTTCCCACTTCCTCCTTCCTCGAGCTTACATGCCTTCGTGGACCTTACATCAAAACAAACCGTTTAAGCCCACTTCATCTTTCACTTCCTACCTGTAAAAACCTAACTCCCCCATCGTCTGTTTTACTTTACATCGTATTGCTCAAAATCTTCTCACCGCATCAACTCATAAACAAAAGAAGAATCTTCGGATTTCACGCAGGTTGGTTTTGTTTTCTTCAGATTTAGTTTAGATTGATATTGTTCAATTGGGTGATCACCAACTGAGGTCCGACATAACTGAAATCATTTTGCAACCCCCACTAAACCATTCTTTTCCTCTTCTGTTTTATCTTCTTCTGCCTTTTCTTCCTCGACAGGGCTACAAATATTCTTCTTCTGAACCGAACCCCTCTTCCGCCCGCAATTTATTTTTGGTATCTGTACTTATTTGACATACACTTGAACCAACACCGTTGAATCAATCAAAGGCTTATTTTTTAATCGTTCACCTTGGTTCTTTTTGAATTCTTATCAATGTATTCATTCACGATATGCTCATATTAATTTTAAGCCACACCAAAGTCAAGAAGAATTTCTGGATAATTTGATAGATTTCTCTGATTTGGGGTTATGAAATTGAGGTTGATTTGGGTTATGAAATTAATGATTCGAGTTTTTCTGTGTTGTTGTGTTGCAGAAATTAGGAACCTTGAACCTGTATTACAATCTGGAATTTGAGTTACATTTCTTAAATCTATGAACAGACCTAACTCCCTACTTTGTTTTGCATTTTTCATCTAAGTGGACTACATCTTATCGCCGATTATTTCATAACACAGGAAGTAGAATCTTCAGTGCACAGGTTGGTTTTGGTTTCTTCCAATTTAATTTCCATTGAGATTTTACGGTTCTGTTGCACCAATACTTTCGAGGGTTTTCACAGTTCTTTTTGATTCATAGTTTTGCTAATTGATAAACTAGATGCATTTTCTTCTTACGTCATTTGATATACTGCATGCAGCTCCTATGTTTGTGTCTCTTTTTGTTTTCTAAATTTTGATTAAGGGCTATTTGAAGCTAATAGAGAGATACAATTCTCTCACAATTTTATTTCCTACCATTGTGTTATTTTTCAGGGAGCAAACCGACGCACTTTAACTGTTTGTGGAAATGACAAGTACAAATTCATCGCCCATTTTCACTCCAGTGGTATCGATATCAATAAGATCCAGGAAACTATTCTTCTTTTCTTTTATTACTTTATTTTATGTTTTCCTTTTAGTTTTTTCTTTGATTTTGTGACTTTTTAGTTGCAGGGTTGATTTTATTATTTTCTTTTAATGTTGAGATTATGTTTTTGTTTGATTGAATGTCGTTATTCTCTGTGTTACTTTTGTTACTGATTTATTTTGTGTGTTTTTGCATTGATTACAGGGTACATATAAAGAAAAATTAAACCATAAGGTATGTTTTAGTAGAATCATTTTCGTACTGTATTTTGGTTCAGTAACTATGGATTCAATGCATTGTACATATTTTGAGTTGAGTTAGATTCGTACGTGGTTTGTTTAATACTGCTTTGCTCGAGTTTGATTGCTTTGCACCGGGTATTAGCTTTCTGCGTTGCCCGATTTTCGGTTTCTGATCTCTCCCAATATAGGTTTCAAATAGGTGATCATTTTTCTGTCTTATCATCGCACATGTCCAACAAGAGCAAGTTACAGACACGGCTATGGCAGGCGGGGGTATACTGTCAGATATCCATCACAACTTTAAGAGGTTGTTTAATGGAGTAAGAGATGGATTAGAGAGGCTTGAACAGTCGGAGTTTTCATCACCCAGCGGCACTGATTCTTCAGAGCTGATACCTGTCGGATCCATTCTCATTGTGTTCAGATGGATTATATTTGAAGATCGGTTTCTTTAAAGGCCCAAGATGATGTTTGGAAAAGGTGATCCTAAATCTAAGTCATTTTATAATTTTGGAACAACCATTTGTTATTCGTCGCATTATTTGGTGTCAGAAATATTAATTATGGTTGCAGTTTTATTGTTTGCTAAAATGCTTAAGAAAAGATTAATTTCGGAATTACATTTAGTAATGGTTTAGTTGCTTGAATTCTTGATGACGAATTTAATCCGTGCTACGCACCGGGCGTAGACGTCACACATACTCCCTGTCTCATTATTTGAGTTGGACTTCTTAAAGCTATGTTTTTGTCAGCGTTATATAATTGTAACCCACCTTTTACCCAGCTCAAATTAGTGAAAACAATAGCCTTCGTGCAACCAAGAGTGTTAAAGTTGTATGCAACTCTATTTATTTTAGGTTTTCAATGTTTTGGTCGGTATTTCCATTTTGACAAACTGTTTTCTGAAATAAGATGATTGTATCTCTGTTGAAGACATTGCAAATGATGGCATCGACGCATGTAATTTTTTTTGGTTCACGTAACATATTTGATAAATTAACTTACTTACTTTGTTTTGTTCTTACTTTATTTGTCATGATGTTCAACAATTCTGTATGAACAACTAACAAAAATTTGATGACTTGGGTGATTTTTGTACATGCATGGAGTTAGCCCAGTAGTTGATGGAGTTATGGTCCTGCATATCACCCCAATGCTTATTCAAACTGGCAAAGGTGTGTGTACAATTTCACTTATAACAGGATAAAGAGGGATATTTCAGTAAATGGCCGGGTATCGCTTTGGATGTTTATTAGTCACTATTTTCTAACATCGTTTGTTCATTGATGTTTTTACTGCAGGAACTGAGACTTTCTCAACTACATTAGAATGAGAAATGTATGAGGACCTAGAATGATGAAGAAGGTACTCCAACAAGTTAGGCGGGCATTTGACGGAAATAAATATATGGAAGATATTGAACAAAAGGGCGCTAAAAACTAAAGGTTGTTGAGAAGATGTTGCATGAATGGCAAGTCTGATATTGGAGAAGGCTTATGATGCTAAACAAACGTAGCAGGAAATGCAAAATTATTGCTAGCCGGGTAGAGATATCTTTAGTAATTATGACGTAATGTAGACCATGTGGATTTAAACCAAAATATATTGATGGAACAAAGTTCAGTTTGGGGAAGTTTAGGACTGGTAGTTTGGGGTTTATAAATTTATAGAATTTTTCTGGGGCACGAATTTGCTCAGTAGGATATCACTTTCTTCTTGATATATGCTAATTGTTATGTGCTTATTATAGAGATCTTATTAAATAGCTTAAGCAAGTCGAAAAGGTAACCACCCGGTGCGTAGCACGGGTAACTTTCTAGGCATCCTTATGTGACAGTTGTTCATCTCAATCCATACCCTAATAAAAAGATTAACAACAAACATAGCAAGCATTATGGTTCATGTTTTATAGAGATGTCTTGGAGAAATGGAGAAGAGCAACTACTATGGTGTAAAAATTCTCTATATTATAGAGATAGAGATGGATTTCTCTAGTTGGTGCTACCAATCCGTAGCAGGCAATAGAGATACAGATGCGAGGCGGAAACCGAGTATCCGCAGGGCGGAAACTCAGTTTCCGCAGTGTTTTTTTACGGAAACTCGGTTTCCGCACAAACTCCTGCGGAAACTGAGTTTCCGTCCCAGAAATATGACCGTTTGACCTTTCTTTCCTTACACCCATCTACACCTCAACATCTAACCATCCATCTTCCTAGTTTTTCTTGACCGTCAGATCCCCAACGACTCTTTTTTCAAAATTTGAAAAAAAAATAGCCGTTGGGATCTCTTCTATATAAGAGAATTCATCATCTTTGACAAATTCACCCCAATCAATCTTTTCCCATTGATTCCTTCTTTCTCCCTTCAAATTTTCAACTTTTTCTCATCACAAAATCGATATGGCGACCAATTACACGCCGAGTTTGAAGATCGTGCTATTACTAATTGTTTCATTCATGTATCAATGCAAAATGTTGCGGGGCTACAAGGAGAGACGCCATTTTGGAGTCGTGTTTTTAGTTTGTTTGTGAATGCTACAAATAATCCAAGAGGTAGAAATGAAAATGGAATTAGAAACCGATGGGCATTAATTAGTAGAGAGATCTTGGATTTTGTAAGAATTATGAATGATATTCGCCGGAGTCATAGAAATGCATCACGTCGAGAATTAGTCGTACGAGCTCGGGCACAATTCTATGTCCTCAACCACCGGCCATTCAAGTTTGGTGAATTTCATGAAAGAATTGTTGCAATCGCCGCCGGACAAGATTATGGATTGTAGTTGCAATGTGGTTGTTGTTTCAATTATGAAAGTTAGAGCAATGTTAGTAGATTACTTGTTGTTTATTTTCATATTTGCAATGTAGTTGTTGTTTCAATTAAGGAAAACTTATTCCATTGTAGTTGTTGTTTAAATTAATGAAAAATTAGGTTGATTTTTTTTTTTTTACTTGTGTCATTTTAATTGAGTAAAACTTGTTCTTACACTCTCTCTACACCTCATAACGGCTAGTTTTTGCAAATCCCCAAAATTCAAAATTCAAAAAAACTAGTCGTTGGGTATTCATCTTTACAAATAGAATTCTTTCACAAACAGTCATAAATGGTTTGATAATATTTTTAACTAACACTAGTTCAAATCCATATAAAAATTAAAACATAATTCAATTGGAAAGGAAGTTACAACATAGTACTAATCAAGGGGTTCAACTACCTCATCATCTGCTCCATAACCATCGTGTTCTTCATCATTTGCTTCAACACCATTAGCTGGTTCAAAACCACCCCCTGGTGCTCCATAACCATCACCTGCTCCATAACCACCCCATGTTGCTTCAGAACCACTACTCGTTTCATCATCATCATCATCTCCAGAGAGCACATAGTCTTCAGTCACATCATCTTCAGAAAAAATAGAGTCTACAGATGAGTAACAGTCTGAACTCGGAGTTGTATATTCCGAATCACTTCCAGTAAGATCTGAGTCATAGTCTATTCTTTCACCTCTTCCAGGGAGTGCAATGATGTGAGCGGTAAGATCAACTCATAACATGTGGTAATATTCTTCATTTTGAAGACTCGAGTAGTGATTGGTGGGGCCTGTTGGTACCCGGTTCACTTCTGGAACAACTGCAGCCCATTCTGCATCTCAGCGTTCATGTTCAATGATCATGTAAAATAAGGCAACATTTCATAATCAGATTCAAATCATGTTGTTTCCAATACTTACATGGTTCACCAACAATCTTAAATTTACCCTGAAGACTTCCAAAAGAACGTTCAACATCCTTTCTTTTGCCATTTGATACCTATTAAACCTAACATATTCCGGAATGTCTAGTGTTACTGGGTAAGCTTGTACAATTGTCTTCAACCTCGGGTAGATACCATCAGCTAAGAAATAACCCATGTTGTATTGGTGTCCATTGATGACATAGTTAACCGGAGGAGAGGTACCACTAAGAAGCGAATCAAAATGGGGAGAGTGGGCCAAAACATTCAAGTCATTGTTTGCGCCGGGCATTCCAAAAAAAGCATGCCAAAACCATAAATCATATGAAGCCACCGCCTCTAATATCAAAGTACTAACCTTGTTTTTGCCTTTATGTATTCCTTGCCAAGCAACCGGACAATTCTTCCATTTCATATGCATACAATCCACACTACCAAGCATTCTAGGAAATCCACGGGCGGCATTCTCTGCTAGCAACCTTCTAACATCTTCGGTAGTAGGTTCTCGCAAGTACCTAGGTCCAAATATGGTGCATATGTTGGCACAAAATCTCTTTACATAGTAATATGTTGTGGTTGCACCCATACGAGTGTAATCATCTAGACTATCAGCAGCAATACTTTTGCACAAAGATTTCATCACAGCAACCATCTTCATGTGAGGAGAATGTCCCGGAATACAAGCTGCATCTTGACGTTGTCGCCATTCTTCATCCACTTCACAAAGTTTGAAGAGAATTTTCTCGAACAAACCTCGACTCATACCTAAACGTTGTTTGAATTGTCTTGGAGTATAAGTCCCACCATTTGTAAAGTAATCATACATCATTTGAGCATAGCTCTCTTTCTATTACGCCATAGGTGTTGACGTGATTGCACTTGGATAGGTACCGGTTTTCTAAGCCTATGTCTCCGGGCATCCAATTCTACCATGCGATGCAGCAAAATAATTTCTTCATCATCATCATCACTCGATGAAGCAAAATTGAGACCGTATTTCACATTCAAACACCCACGGATCAAACTCATTGCACCTTTACAAGCATGAATTTTAAGTCAATTTATACATTCAACACCAAAACTACTTCAATACCACAAGCATTAATCAAAAATACACCATACAACAACAACACATCAATGGATTTTAACGATTCATTCTAAAATCAAAGGAATCATGATAATCAAATTAAAATTGGATTTTATAAACCCTAGATAAGATTTACTAACCTTGTAGATGAAATTTCAAATTGAATGATGCAAAAGAATCGCCTTCGAAATGTTAGCAAACCCTTATAATATCACGGAAAAATTCCAACTGGTTATCTTCAAAATCGAAAGGAGGTGATTATCTATTTTCTTTGAGTGTAGAAGAGAGAGTGGATAAGAAGGGAGAAATGAGTTCAGGTCGATGGGTTTTCCTGTATAGAAACTCATTCTTTACGGAAACTCGGTTTCCACCGGTCAAAAGTCAAGCTTTGACTGTGCGAGAACTCGGTTTCCCCCAAAGAAATTTTACGGAAACCGAGTTCCCGCACAGAGGAAGCTGCGGAAACCGAGTTTCCGTCTGGAAATGGCTAAAACCACCGTGGTTGCCAATTTTCGTCATTTCTGCCATCCCTATATCTTCACAATCTAGAGATGGCTTATGACACCATAGTGCTTGCTGTTAGAAATGGGATATTGGGTACCGAAAGATTTGGGTGGAATTATCTTGGAGAAATCGAACGACTATTATTCAGTCAAATGTATATCTACGGCGGGCTAACCAATATGAACTCTCCTTCATAATACAAGGGTAGTCGTTTCTTTCTTTCTCCAATACACAAAACACTCCCCTTCATTTGTCTTCTTCGGCACTAACTCATCAGGTAATTTTTCATCCCTTTCAATTAAACCTAGTCGTAAGGCATTTGATTTTAGTGTCAAGGTGTTAGTATGACTGTTCAATTTGGTTAACATTTTTGTAAAGTTCAAGTTATATAATTTGTGATTAAATCTAGGGTTTACATCTTTGATTTGAATTTCTTTGTTTTGGTTTAGGGGCAGGTAGAGAGAGATGGGATTTATTATGGAGTTTGCTGAGAATTTAGTACTGAGGTTAATGGAAGATCCACAAGAGAGGGATCGTAAGTTCAGAGAACATGTGTATGCAGTTAAGGATCAATGTAAGAAGACCAAAGAAATGTGGAGTTTACCTATCCGTCCTTATGGGTTTTGGACTTTCGAGCGTCATAACTCACAAATGGCTTGGGATGCTCAGATTAGTCAAGTTCCTGGACGAAGGGATCCTTATGATGATCTCCTCGAAGATAAGACTACTAAACTTGGCAAATCACCCTAAATGGTCAGTTTCTTTTCTGACTCCAATATACAATCTCTTATTTGCCCTTTAACTTTTGAATACTAGTTGTTGTTATTTTTAGTTACATACCATGATGCAATGCCTTGCCCTGGAATTAGGCTGGTACTTGAACTAGGGGGTAACTGATATTGAAGATGAACTGTTGGAGACAACTCAAAATTGTGTTTGAAACCTTTTATAAACTTAGATTATGTGTTAATTTTTTTTCTTATAGGAAAAAGGAGGCACATCATCATACTTAAAACACGCATTTACCAAAATAATTTAGTATAATGTATTATATGCTGTTTTTTTTTTTTTTTGGAGGCTAGGCTCAATCGCTGAATGATAGACTAATCACTTTTTATTCTTTGTTTCTTTGGTTCTTGGTTGGACTAGTTTAGGTGCAATGATAAAAGTTAATCTAAGATTTGTGTCCTCCTATTTTCTACTACACTGAGATTTGAATCCTGTCTCAGGTTCTAATGTTCAGCTGTTAGAAGTAAACGGTGCTATTACACTGACAACTGTAACATGATGAAGTGATCTAGGATATTCATGATTGCTACATTCGTAATAGGCAAATTTTCACTCTAAAACCTACAAATTGATTAAATACCTTGTGATATATTCCTATCTCTTGTGTTTGAGTTTGTCACTCCTTGGAGCTTAATTTTCAGAGAACCAACTTTAGAATTTCAGAACACAAGTGATAAGATTGTACAGTTCTTTAATCTAATTCTTTCCTAGTTGCTAACCTCCTTAGATGCAATCAGTAGTATATCACTTCTGGGCAAGTTATAATGGCTATATATAGTTGAAGCTTCCTTCTCATTGAAGACATTGTAAGTCTCATTTTTAACAGCCTTTAGTGAGTGAAATGGATAAGTTTTATCCACTACCTCGCTCTTACTATCATCATAGAGCAAACTGTGGACTGCTAATGTGAGTTTTTTTTTTCCACCACAAAACGGGTATGTTAGGAAAACCTATTGTATTGAAGTGAAGCCCATGTTGGCAATGTTATACGTGGTGTTGGCCAGTGTCCGTATCTTTCATAAATGCCGTACCTGACTCTCGTAATCATTGGTGTCGGACACCCATACCGGTATTTGTGTAACCCAGGGATTCAACTGTTCCATTCGATGAAGTTTAACTTCAATTACTGTAATTCAGAATGAATACAATAAGGACATCTATTGCTCAATTGTAAGGTTCCAAAATCTGCTATATATGCATCACAAGCTTGCGATGTTCTAAAAGTCGCAATCTGACTGAAACTCTGTTTAGTGAGGAATATTCAATTCTTATCTAGATCGAAATGAGAAAATAGATAGGAGTATGTTACATGTTTCCTTCTACCTTTTGATTCCACATTAAGGAGCTAAATAAAATGGTAAGATGAATAAGATCAGCGCTGCCTCTAGTAAACCAATAGGGATAGCCCACAGCTTCTTTATAAAGCGAAAGAGTTGGCTTAATTGATAACCGAGTTATTTACTGGTCCAACAGAGGAAGGAGAAGCTCGGAAGTGGGCGTTTTAAGTTTACTTTAGTGGATGGTGACTGTGAGTTGCTTCCTCCTTGGCATGTTAGTTAATTAAACTAAGGTTGTGTTTGATAACATCTAATTCCATGGAATTAAAAAGTTTCGGTCGTTTGATTAAAATCTAATTCCGTGGAATTGTGGGCCGGTCCAATGTTGTACGGATCGCCGGACTCAGCCGAGTTACTCGGTAGTAACTCAGGGATCAGTCTTTGACCGATAGGATTATCAAGGATCGGGAAGACTGTAACTGCAGGAAAAATTTCCTTCAGTTCAGACAAATTGTTAGTGAAATTAAAGTTTATATCCAAACCCTTTTCTATAAATCAATCACTTAACTTAGAAATTACTTTGATTGCCTTGAAAGAAGTCCAACCACTAATATTTCTGATTTTTTATCTCGATCAAAAATCTATTGTTTCAAATTTAAGAAGATGAGATTTAGGAGAAGAGTAGTAAGTTAGATCTAGCAGAGATTATGTGAAGTTTATAGCATCTCAGAGGAAGAAGACCCTGTTAAAAATAGCATTTCACTATTCTCAGAGGGGAGGAATGAGGAAGAAGAAGAATCGAGGAAGAAGAAGGGGTGGGTCCAGTTGAAAAAATATCATTAATATGTTAAAATAATTCATGTTATTGTGTTTCGAGGAGTTGTGAGCTTAAATACATCTAAGATTTTAACGGACAGATGTGGAATTAAGCTGATTTGGACGGTCAGATGTGGAGTTACAATTTAATAATTAAACTATGTATATAATGTGGATCGCCGATTTACTCGGTTTGGAGCGTCCAGGATCGGGGATCAGACCCCGACCGATCCAGGGTCGATCCCCGAGGCGTACAACATTGGTGGGCCCATTTATTTATTTTTTCAATTTTTAACTTAATTCCATGGAATTCCATGGAAAATCTTTCCTTCCTTTCCCTTGGAATTGATTCCATGGAATTGCTTCCTTTCCTGAGTATCAAACACAGCCTAAGAAAAAGAGGCAATGAAACCCCGAGGTTTTATAATCTCCTGATTGTGAGCATGCTTTTGACTGTAGATATCCTATCGCCAGCAAGTAGTCAATGTTAACGACTTCAAACCATGATAGGAAGTAAGTATCAAGCCATCAAGGGGTCTTGATATCATATGATTCTGTAGATTAGTAAGCGTCAATTTCGTTCTACTACCATTGTGGTTCTTTTTATTTACTTGGTCATTTACAATCAACCCATCTCGAGTAAGGGCTCCTACAGATTAGTAAGCATCAATTTTCGTTCATTTTACCAAATGTGATTATATGCTCTTGCTTCAGTATATAAGGCAGTCTTGCTACTTCATTACAATGAAACCTGCACTTATGATTGAGTAAGGTCAGTCTAGTAGGATCTATATCTTGATTTTAGTTCCAGACATAGCCTTGCAATGTGAAGAACGTGTGTTGTACAGGCACATTTCGATTTCAGGGTAGAATTACTATAATAATATGGTCCTCGTTAAGACTTACGATTTGATAGATGTTTTAACTAAAACGAATTGCTGCAGGAGAAGATGCACTCCGGATTTGCAGAATGAAGTAGAGCTGTATGGAAGGGAACGAGAATGGCGTTTGTTTTACTAGTTCTGTAGTATACTGCAAGATCAAGGCATGTGCTGTTGGTGGGTGTAAGCGTGAAGTCTATTAGCTGTTGAAAGTTTCATTTGTTGCAAATAATATTCTGCAGAACATCTACTGTATTATACTTTATTAACTCGAGAACTCGAGAATGGAATTTCTGTAAACCAGTGTTTGTAGTCCTTTTTTTTTTTTTACTTCAAATACACAAAGATTGTTGTGTTGCTAGACCTGCTGGCTTTCTTTCAGTTTTTCTTTTTTCTTTTCTTCTACTTTTATGATCAGAGCTTACTTTAGTTAGTTAGAAAGACCGACTTATTAAAGAACCAGTACCACACTAGTAGTGTCCAAGCTGGCAACTTTGTTCTTGTTCCATCAGTGTGTTGCTCGTTGCACTAGGAGGGGTCAGTCTCGCGTTGAATGACCATATCTGCTCAGGAGTTTAGACATTTCCAAAACTTCAAACCCAAAAAACACTTTTGCACTGTTCTCAGTGCTTTGTAACCATAAACTACTCTTTTAGTTTCATTTTAAAGTTCAGTTGAAGACTAATCTGTTGCACAAAAACCAAGATAAAAGTTGTATACCAGACCTCAATATCACGTACCCAAAATGTCTCCCTATATTTATTTACAAGCATTTTTACAAGATTGTCAACATCTGTTTGGTAATTGTTATAGCTCCGAAGAAATACAGGCCTAAGTTTATTAGACGATGGCACACCAGTCACTGTATTAAGTTCAAAAGAAAAAAGCACACCAGTCACTATCCTCAGCAAACGTTGTACAGTGTCGATATATTTAAGCTGCAGAACAACTTATGAGACAGACATCGTGGAATCTTCATCCTCCTTCACTGTCATCCAGTCTTGCTTAGGTCCCTGCACAGATTACGAGATGTCAACTTTTAAACCACTAAACCAGGGATAGTACTCGGGACACAAATAACGCTAAAACGAAGTTCAGATTCACTTATGAACCTCTCATCTTTCTCTGACTCGCCATGTTTCAGTATATATCTCTTCTCATGTTTTTGTTATCACTGAAAGTATGGTCTTATCTAAGTTTACAGAGTTGTCCCAGAAAAGTAGAATTTCGCATTACCTTTCCCTGGCGAATAATTATCGGAGAATCTCCAGTCATATCCACAACAGTTGAAGGGTCGGCTACTCTAACGCCAGCAGCAACAACAAAATCAATACCCTGAAATAGTGCAAGTATATCAATTCCTCACAAGTCACAACTCATAGACTCATAGTTAAATAATGACGACCAAAATATTTAATGGGAACCAAAGTGCACCATCGGTCCATAAACATCAGCAATTGCTACTGGATCTAAGATCCACTCCTCTCCCTTTGCCCACTTGACACTGATGAAAAAGGTGAAGGCAGTTCAGGGATAGATGATGGATACAACAAAGAACAAAATTAACGTAGGTGCTTAAGCACCATCAGTGGCATCTAAGTAAGGACAATTCCGAATACGTAATATTTTCCTAATCACCTTGTGGATATTAAAGGTGCACCCATCTCTTCAAGGATTGCTTGACATACAGCATCATCAGGCATGCGAATTCCAACAGTCTTCCGGGCTGCATATTTAGGGGTTGTTCCATTCCTTATACACTGTTTAGGTAGTTCTTTGCTTGCAGGTAAAATGAAAGTATACTGTCAAACAAACAAGAAAAAAGATTTTCATAGCCATATTTTTGATACAGAAATGTTAAGAAGAAATCCAAGGTATTCAAACTCCATCGCATATCATGGTACCTCAAATATGCTCTTTTATTGATCACATTTATGTCCCAATCGTACTAATACTTACAGTTCTATCAAAGTGTAAAAGTACTTACAGGCCCTGGCAAGCAGTGCTTAACCACACGAAAGACGTTTGTTGAACCTTGACCATTACCACGTGGAAATCCCAATGTGTAAGTATCTATGTCCCGAAGAGAATGGCATAAGATACTAAGGGGCTGCATTCATCATAAAAATTGTTAGAGAAGCAATGTCTAAATAAGAAGCAGTACTTGCAAAATTAGTAAAGCATCTTGAAGACCAAAAGGCCTTTCATAGTCCAGGAAGATGTTGATGGAAGAGAGCAATAACACATCTTACCTTCGATGTTTCTATTTCTTTGATTCTGCAAATGTCAAACAACAAGAAAAGAAAACCAAATTAACAAAATAATCAAGCAAGGAAATATCCAAAATCAACCAACTCCACCCAAAAAACAACAACAAAAAAACAATTAATTCACCTTCGAAGGCGTTCGATGGATGACTGACTTTTCAAATCACAAACAATTGCATACCTGATTACACAAACGAAATTCATTTCACATACAGATGGACAATACTACTTCATGAATCAAAGAAAAGGTAATCACTATCAAACCCATCCCGAAAACAATCTAAAAGAGATTCAAATTTTAGCTTTAACCGAAATGTAACAACTTATGTTAAAAATGAGAAGAGTGGGGGTACAAAACCAAAAAGTAGTAAAATGGGGCTTATGTTATGTAAGGAACATACACCGTATCGGTAGGAATGACTCCAACAGCTCCTTCTTTCAAAAGTTTAACAATGGGTTCCAATTTCCAAGTATCATCTCCAGATTGATCAACTTCTACATATAACAGTCCATCTCCCTGCTCACACTCAACAATCAATAGAGTTAGACACACCAATGAAAAATATAGAGAGAATGAGAGAAGAGAGGTTTACTTACCCTTGAGAAGCGAGGCGCTGAGTATTTGAGGCGTTTAGGGTTTCGTTTAGTTGTTGCTGTACATAATCCACTAACTTTTCTCTGTGGTTTCAGTGGCACTACCATTGTCAAGGGAAGAAGGGGGGATTTTGTGACTGAGCTACTGAAAGATAAAGAATTAGGGTTTACTCCACCAAATTTGATAACCTCTAATCCCATTTCGTGAGAATTGAATTATTAGACTGAATGTAGCTTCGCTGTTCCCGGTCGTAACCTCCTATATCATCAGGAGAACTTCCTAGGTGGGCCCCAATTTCATTTTGACACGGTGTGCAAACGAAAAATGATTGGTAATTTCTCTGCAAGGGATTTGAGGTATCCATGATTTCCGTTAGGGCAACGGTGATGTTGGCCTGCTGGTTGGCGAGAATATCTTGTTGCTGGGTTATTTCTTCTACGTTTAAGGTTACCGACATATTCCTTTCCCGTCGTTCGCCTGGGTCTTGGTTGATGGCGGAGGACTGCTGCTGGAGCCTGCTTTTGTTGAGTTTGAAGCTGTGGTATTGATGTGAGGGTTAGGTTTTTCTGGAACCGAGAGATTGATCTCCCACTGTGGTCGCCAAATGTTTTTGCCTGAAAAACACTGTACTGCAAATGAGTACTTTCGTAGTGCTCGAGATCAAAATCAAACAAGACTAGCCTAAACCAAGTCAAGGGTCGTTCAAGTCTTGCTTCGGTCACAGAGAGGATAAAGGTTGATCTAGGGAGGGAAACAATGAAAGAAATTTGAGATCAGGTTGAGAATGTGTGTTTCTGGGTGTAAAAGTTCATGATCTCCATCGTAAGTGTGACTGGAAATCTCCAAGGGCTAGAAGTGTGTCGTATACTCAGGTATGTTTTCTCTGAGGTTCTTGTGTTTTCAAGTGTTTTGCCTTGGAAGATAGAGGAAGCCTCTATTTATAGTGTTGAACACCATGATCTCTCGACAGAGAAGGTGGAAGCCGTGGAAGAGTGGAGGAGTGGAGAACATGAGTTCGTTTTGTGACTGCTAGAGTCGTGTAGAACATGTCCACTCAGCACCATCTTTCGTAACTGTCCATCATCTCCATCAATTTCTACTACCGTAGACCGCCAGACCAATACCCCTAAAGTTATCCCCTCGTATGATGTTTGATATCTCGTGTAATATGCAGATGTTGCATAATTGCATTAAGTTAAGCTACAATAATGTTGTGTGTCCATATGTTCATAGCATGGCCATGAATTCTTCTGGCCATGGCGTTTTGTGTGACCCAGTATGGCCACAACCCAGATTGTCTTCATAGAAGCTTGCTCATAGCATCATGGCTCATAGGTGTGTGGTGGCCACAATTTTGTGGCGCCATGACCCTTGGCCTAGCATGGCCATGTCTTGGATTAGATAGTAGTGTGTGTGGTCGTGGCTTTGGTAAGATTTGCGGCGCCATGACCATGGCGTTGTGGCTACTTGGCCACGGCCTTGGTCTTATGACCAAGGCAATTTTTTGTGGCGCCATGGTTGTGGTGTCATGGCCTCTTGGCCACGGCCATGGCTTTTGGCCAAGGCAATTCTTGTGGCGCAATGGCAACTTGGCCACCTTTGGTAAAGCAATTTTTGTGGAGGGTAAAACACCCTCGGGACACGTGTCAGGATCAGAAGGATCGGGCCCTGCCAGAAGATGTCGCAGCCATACCTCGGGATCAGCCAGCAGAGTTTTCCGGAGGAAGAGATCGAAGATGGAAGACCCGTCTAGATCATCGAAGGATGAAAACCTGAAGTCATCTTCGGGAGTCTCTCCGAAGGAACCGCCTTACTCGACAAGCTCTTACACCACCACGATTGAGTAGCTTGTCTTATTAGCTGTAAACCACTACCGACTCGGCCTATATAAGGCGAGCTCGAGAAACATTGTAGGGGTTGGATTTTTGGTGTAACCTAGGTCGTGAAGGGTGAGATTAGGTTAGCTTTCTCCTCTAAACCACTGAGGATCATATCCATGTATTAGCTACCACAAAATTGAATAAGTAATAGAGTTATTAGCCTGTATATTCTCATATGTGTTATC
>JAJJMA010165640.1:0-14540 GCA_023529015.1 Papaver nudicaule | reverse complement strand
AAGGAACCCTTACCTAATTGTGATATAACCCATGGCTTCAGATTCCAAAGGGTTTGCAGTTTTGATTGTATCTCTGTAATCTTAATAGGAGATGATCCTTTAGGTAGCACCAGACGGCCAATGAGATAGTTCTTGCATTCCTGGACTCCCAGTTGATATTCTTCTTCTGTGATACGGATAGAAACATGAGATCCATTGAATCGTGTCTTTGCAAGTTTCTCACTATCGATATCAAGAGTCTTAAATGATGAAACTTTACTTGCATAAAACATAACATATGTCTTATTGAGTGTAGGCTTATCAGAGGTATTTGAGTTGTTTAAAGTGTTATCATTATTCGTTCCAGCTGAGATGGTTGTGAGTGTAGAAAATACCTTCACCCAATAGAAGCATCTTAAAGGTGAAGTGGTATAAAGAAATGTACAACATAGAGATGTGGAATCATAGAGAGGGTAGTCGGCGAAGCTCTGATAATGTGGCAACAATGTTCCAAGGTCAGCGACGCTACATGGAGAGAAGATGGGCGAGTTCACATTAACAAGAAGGGGACACGTCAGCGAAAGTAGTTGAGAAGTAGTTGGGCATTAATTAGTGACAGAACGAATATAATGTCAGAGTTGACTCGTTGACTCAGTGGATTCCGCGTCAGCAATCCTAATCAAGAAAAAGGTAGACTCGCTGAAGTATTGAAGAGGAAATAGAGTTCGCCGATCTGCCATTTGGGCGAGTCAAGACAAGATAGTGTTAGGGTATAAGATTGTTTGTATTAGTTTTTTCCCATTGTAATCTTCTTCTATATAAGGTGAGAAACCCCCTCTGTGAGGGGGGTTGAGTTATTTTAGTATGGTTTACGGATAGGAAAAGAGGATCTATCTTCTTTCTCTGTCTAGCCCAGTGCTAAGGGAGAACGATTTAGGGTTTCATACTGTGAGATTATTGTTAAAGTGAGTGATGTAATCAAGCTTGTTCTAGTGGATTCCCTTGGATGTAAGCCTCATTAAAGAGGACGAACCAAGTAAACTTGCTGTCATGTATATATAACCCTCATCTCTTTACTGTTTTGATATGGTGTGTTAAATGTTTGTTGTATGCGTATGTATAAGTGGGTGTACTGTCTAAGATCTAGTGATGGGATTTTAGACAGTTTCATTTTGGCGCTAGAAACAGGGATTGGACTTGTTTTTTCACCATGATTTGCTAAGATCATCACATATCTTGCTTTGTTACCATGTTTTAGTCGTTAAAATCGCATTTGTATCGTTTGTTTTTTGAATAGGTGTTATTTATGGTAGGATTTTAGTCGTCTGCGAAGTGTTGAGCTCATAATCTCGTTTGCTATCATGCTAACTCGCAGATCTCATCACATATTTCACTTGTATAACATGAATTAGCGTTAAGATTAGTTTCTTCATTGTTTGCTTTTGTAAAAAAATGCTATTTTTGGTATGTTCTAAGCCATAGTATACTAATAATTGTCTATCTTTAAGAAAAGATGCTACTTTTAGTGTGTTCTGAGCTATAAGGTGCCTATCCCGTCTGTGCTGGTGTAAAGGTCGCTGTCATCTTTTACGTTCTGAGTATGGTTATTCTTGGTATGATTTAGTTTCTGCAGTGCTAGTATTCTCCAAGATTTCCACTTTTAGGTATATCTCAAGTTTAGGTTATTGCCTTAGGGTTTTTTTTTTTTCCGACGAAATCTTGCTGTTTGTGCTAAAAGTGTCACTATAAATACCTTTTATGTATCGATGGCTTGTTTATTGGTTCTCATGCTCCTGGTAATAACAAGCTCTAGGTTATAGTTATGTAATAATGGTTTCCCATGATGTCTATGACGAGCAGAGATTATGATAACTTGGGTAAGGTATTAAGATTCTGTTAACTTTAGTTTTGAGATAAGGAAAATGTTCTTCAAGCTTTCCAATAGGTCACCGCCGTACGCTTTTAGATCGAAAACCTACTTGTTATTCAAATGTTTTGATGTTTGTGTCTCTTGAAAATTTTGATAAAATTACCACTTTAGCCCTTACTGCCATGATTAGGTCATCCTATGTGCATAGTACAGTTAGGTCTGCTGCTTTTGTCATTTCCTTAATAACGTTCTGAAAAGCTCTTCAACTACCTCTACTAACTTGTTTGGCATCTACTAACAGTACAAACAGCTTAATACTGTCAGGAAGTGCATTTGTCTTGTCTTGCAGATTCGGCGAATGGGGTCTAAGAGTAAGGGCATTCAGGCTTCGGCAAGTAAGCCTTCAAGGTATCACGTGACTGATCACCCATTAGTATTTCCTAGTCGGCACAACACCAGAAGCAGAGCATTACAACCCTCAGGGTTCGCGAACTCCCTTTTCTTGAATGGGGACTCAGCTCAGCAGTCGCCCGCACGACAATCAGAGGATCTAGACAATTTTACACTGGAGAGTATCACTCATCTTGAGGAAGCAGAGGAAATGGGCGAAACAGACGAGCTTTTACGAAGCATTGGCAAAGCGATAGATACAGGAATCGTCGGCGTAACTACTGATGGGATTGCTGCAACTCAAAATACTGTCGGCAAGGCTACTGATACAGTGGGAGTAACTCAGAGTGTTGTCGGCAAGGCTACTAGTACGGCTCCGGTTGCTGGCGGCGAGGCTGCAAATACAGTTGGCGAACTTCCAAATGATCTCGGTAACACTACTAGTACAGCGGGTGTATCCAGCAGCTGTCGACGATCCTGTACCTGCAGTAGGTGCAACTCAAAAGGCTAATGGCAATACTACAACAGCAAAACCCGGCGTAACTCCAGATCAACATATAGTCGTCCAAGGAGACCCGGCGGGATCTACCAACACTACTGAGACACATGCTGCGAAAATTTCTTGAAGTCAGTACGAGGAACGCAGCACAAATGCAGTTGCAAATGCAGTTTCAGATGGAGACTGTCCTTCAGGCCACAAAGAACTAATGGCAGAAAACAGAAAATTTCTGCAAAACCAGAGCAGGAGTCATGCATCTCATTCGCGCACTACTCGTAACTCGGAGAAAAGCAAGTCTAAGGTGATAGAGGTTTCTGGCTCGTCGGCGAAAAACGGTGAAGCGAGTAAGAAAAGGGAGACATCTAAGAAAAATGAAGAGGGTTTTGACGATTCAGGAAAGTTGGACGGATTGAATGAGGATGTTAAAAGGTAGATTCGGCGAATAAAAAGCCAATTGGCAACGGTGGTGGATTCTCCGAAGGACGTTAAATTAGCGACAACACTTTCAGATGCTAAAAAGACGCCCTTTAAGGACAGAATCACATATGGACACGTGTCTAAGAGGTTTAGCATGCCAAAATTCACGCCGACCTTTGATGGAGCAGGAGATCCAGCTCAGCATCTAAAAAGTTATAAGAGAGATTTGGCAGTGTGGGTAAATTTAGATTCAATAATGTGCATGGCATTTCCTGCCACTCTCAAGGATGAAGCTCTGGCCTGGTTTGATGGATTGGCAGAGGGCTCGATTGGATCATTTCACAAGTTGGAAGAAAAATTCTTGTATACATATATTCAGAATAATCGAAGTCGCCCGGGTGTAGAAAAATTGTTTGGAATCAAGAAGAGACAGTCAGAGACATATAGGAGTCTGATTCTAAGATGGAGAAAACTCTGCAGTGAGGTAGGAACGGCTGTATCTGATAAAGACAAAATGTGAGCATTCATCAGCTCTATGGAGACATCAGACCCCATGTATAAAGCTCTATTCTGGGATTCGCCGAGTGATATGAAAACAATGCACGGTAAACAAAATGAATGGATGAACTATGAAGAAATCCAAGAAGAAGAAACCCGCCAGAAAAAAGAGAGAGCGAAGCAAATTCATTCAATCAACAGTTATTCCCCAGAAGAACAAGAAGAAATAAAAGGAGAATGGTTCAAGGTGGAACAACAGCGACTAGCGAAAATCCCATCTTCGACGATGGTGGTCCCAGAAACCTCGCAGAGGCAGGTGCTGTATCAGTCAAATGGTAACCAGCAAGGGAATTCCCATAAGCGAGACAACTATGATGGTAGAGACAGGCAGGATAACAGAGGTAGAAACGACGACAGAGGTGGATGTGACAATCGGCTACCAGGAAATGGAGATAGGAGGTACAACGACGACAATCGAAAGTTCAACGAACGCAGAGGAGGTCAGCAAAACTTTCAAGACGCTACTCTACCAAAGCTTCTTCTTATACCGATGCTTGGGGACAAATTGAGAACCCCAACAGCAGGGACGACATTCGTTATCCTCATAATAAGGGAAACCCTAAGTTTCCGCCAACGAATACTACTCTTTTTTGCAAGTTCCACCAGTTTCATGGCCATTCAACGGAAAACTGTACCGGCGTACAGCAGGAGGTGCATAGATTCATTCGCCAGGGGAAATTCCAGGAGTTTCTTGAGTTGCCGCCGCCACCACCAATCATGGTACAACCAATCAAGGTTGTCCCAGCTTCTACTGTGTTTGAAGTAAAAGTGGAGTGAGATCTTATGGAGTTAGATTGCTTTTCCATTGTGCATTTAAGGATTACTAGAGATGAGTTTCATAACAATGTTCTGTCAAGGGTGCATAAGCGCGATAGAATGGGGAATAAAATTTGTAGTGTCGCCGTCAAGCAGGAACCATTGTTAGATTGGATGAAAGCTCATGTGTGTTTTTCCGCCGAAGATGTACTAGTCGAAGGAAGAAGTCATAACGATCCTCTGGTTCTCACAATCCAAATGGGAAAATTTAAACTTCCAAAAGTGCTTATTGATCCAGGGAGTTCAGTTGATATTCTTTTCAACTCGGCGTATGAAGCAATAAAGGCAAAAGACTCGTTGATCGAGTCGCTGATACCATCCAAGTATAATATTTACGGGTTTAATGGGATTGCATCTAAGCCAAAAGAAGAGATTACATCTAAAGTTGTTACCTGCCCTGAGCTAATTTTGGACACTACCTTGTGTGTTGTGGATGTTGATTCGCTGTATGCTGCTATTCTTGGGAGACCATCGTTGCACAATTTGAAAGGGGTACTCTCTACGTATCATCAGCGTCTAAGGTTTCCAACGCCTGTGGGAGTCACCGAGTATGTTGGGGATCTGACATTGGCGAAGGCTTGTAATGCAGTGGATGTTCAGATGCGCGAAAATAGAAAAGCCAGAATCAATGAAAAGAAGAGGCACGAAAAAGATGCTCTCAAAGAGCAAGAGATTGAAGAGTTGATCGTCGACCCATCAAAGTACGTCCATTCTGTAAAAGTGGGAGAAGATTCGAAGAAGCCGGCGGCAGCGCCTTTATAACAATTAAAGGAACCTTCACCGATGGGAGAACCTGAACTGCATTTTACAGCGGTATAACCTACAAGAGATGTAAACATCGGCGAAGAGAATGATCCCAAAATGGTAAAGATTGGCACTCTGTTGAGCGAGGAAGAATCGGCGAAGTTACAGGCATTGCTTAGAGAGTACGCCGATGTTTTTGCCTGGGGAATGAACGAATTTCCGTGTATTGACCCAAAATTAGCATGTCATAAGTTGGATATTGATCCAAAAGTTAGACCCTTCAAGCACCAGATAAGAAAATTAGCCCCAGTTTATAAGGAAGCAGTTGAAGCTGAGATTGACAAGATGAAAGTATCTGGCATCATTAGACCAGTGCAGTATCCTGAATGGATAACAAATATGGTGGTAGTACCTAATAAGAACAAGGGAGTACGAATTTGCATTGATTTCAGCGACCTCAACAGGGCATGTCCGAAAAATAGTTTTCCTTTGCCGAGTATTGATCAGACTGTGGATTCCACATCGGGGCATGAGTTGCTATCATTTATGGATGGCTATTCGGGTTATAATCAAATACCTCTAGCCGAGGAGGATCAAAGGCACACAACTTTCTTTTCCACCAAAGGCTTATTCTGCTATACCCGGATGCCTTTTGGATTGAAGAATGCTGGTGCTACTTACCAGGACATGGCTCAGAAAATGTTTGAGAAATGGATTGGGAAGACCATGGAAGTTTATGTCGATGATATGCTAGTAAAGAGTAAGGTGAAGCAAACTCATGTTCAAGACCTAAGAGATATATTTGATCATATGCGAAGCACTAAACTAAATATAAATCCAGCAAAATGTGTTTTCGGCGTCACTTCAGGAAAGTTCTTAGGATAAGTTGTTACGAATAATGGTGTGGAAGCTGATCAAGCAAAAATTCAGGCTATCAGAGAAATGCCTTCACCAGCGACAGTGAAGGACGTTCAACGGCTTAATGGAACTCTAGCTTCGCTCAACAGATTCATTTCAAGGTTCTCTGACAAGTGCAAACTATTCTTCAACACTTTGAAAAAAGAAGAAAAGTTCAATTGGACTGAAGATCATGAAGCTGCTTTTCAAGGCATCAAGAAATATCTTGCTACTTTACCAACGATTCAGCCACCAGAGCACGGCGAAGAACTCAGAGTTTATCTCGCCGATACATCAGGAGCTATCAGCGATGTACTTGTGCGCACCAAAGGGGGAGAAACGCCGATATATTATATAAGCAGAACCTTGCAAGGAGCTCAAAAGAATTATACCAAGATTGAGCAACTGATCCTAGCTCTAGTTTTTGCATCTCAGCGACTACGTCCATACTTTCATGCACACCCTATTACTGTCTTGACGAAAACTCCTATCGAATCGATCTTGCACAACTCTCAGAGAGTAGGGCGAATTGCTAAATGAAATACTCAAATTGAGCAGTTCAACGTTAAGTATGAAATTCGCACAGCTCAGAGATCTCAGGTCATCGCCGACTTTCTGATTTCCCAATTGAAGAAGAGGAAGAAGTGGAAGACATACCTTTCATCAAGATGAACGAGACAATGAGGTTCCAGAGCTACTGAAAAGAAGTCCTACAAGTTGGGAAGTGTATGTAGATGGTTCAGCAAACAAGGAAGGGAAAGGAATAGGTATTGTTTTTACTTCGCCGAAAGGGGCCAGGATAGTACATTCGTTAAGGTTAGAGTTTCCAGCGACCAACAATGAGGCATAATATGAGGCAGTAATACACGTTATGCGACTCATTATAGAAATGGGCATCAGCGACGTTAGATTAACAAGTGACTCTCAGTTGGTGATTCGGAAAATATCTTGACAATATCAAGCAGTTGATGCTTCACTGCAGAAGTATCTAAAACTTACTACGGAGTATGCCCAGGAGATTCCTGATATCAAGTTTCGACACATCTGCAGAAAAGACAATAGGCATGTTGATTCCTTAGCCTTTACCTCATCTATGATGACAGATCCAGAGATTACATCCATAGCTATTGAGCGAGTACGGCAATCCTCAGTGGAGGAGCGAGAGCAAAGGGAGGTGTTGGCGATGGATACTGAAGAGTCAGCTGAGACAGATTGGAGAACACCGATAAGATATTATTTGGATCGCCTTACTATGCCAGGAAAGAAGATCTTAGCTCATCAAGTATTCAGTAGATCGGTGAACTATGAACTCATAAATGGAATATTATATCGCAGATCATTTTCAGGACCCCTGCTGAGATGTGTATCAAGGGAAGAAGGTAAGAAGCTGCTGAAAGAAATCCATGAAGGAGATTGTGGGAACCACAGTGGTCAGTGAGCACTATCTTTGAAAGTAAGAATGCAAGGATACTTATGGCCTTGGATGAATAGTGACGCCAAAGAATATGCTCGCCGATGTAAAAATTGTCAGTTATTCGGGAAAAGGATCAAAGCACCCATCATTAAATTCAGTTCTCAGCCCTTGGCCCTTCGCCAAGTGGGGGATTGATATCATAGGACCGCTGACTCCAGGATCAGGGCAAAGAAAATATATAATAGTAGCAACTGACTATTTTACCAAATGATGTGAAGCTAAGGCTCTTCGGAAGAAGTCAGGGCAAGAAGTATTCAAGTTCATCTGGGAGAATATATTTTGTTGATTCGGCGTGCCAGCAGAAATCTGCACAGACAATGGAAAAGAATTAGTTGGCGAAAATATCAGAGAACTTCTTGCTACATATGGTGTCAAGATGGGAAAATCAACTCCACTCTATCCTCAGAGCAATGGACAAGCGGAGGCGACCAACAAAACCATTGGAATGGGTCTGAAAAAGCGAGTAGAGCCGCATAAGAAAGCATTGGTGTGAACATTTGCATAATGTTTTATGGTCTTACAGGACGACTGTCCGAGAGGCAACTGGAGCATCTCCTTTTCTACTTACCTTTGGTGCAGAGGCAGTACTACCATCAGAAGTTATCTTACCAACGACCAAGCATGAGGCATGGGAAAAGAATTTAAACACTGACTTAATCTTGGCAAAACTCGAAGATCTAGAAGAACATCGATTAATTGCGCTCACACACATGGAGAATTACCATCTGCGATTATCCAGAGAATACAACAAGCGAGTTATCCCAAGAGAATATCAACCCGGCGACTTGGTGTTGCGTGAAATTCCTCCCTCTCAGCGAAATGGGTGCAGGAAGCCGGAGCCAGCATGAGAAGGACCTTCCATAGTCAAGAGAGCAGCGGGAGCGGAGCATATGTATTGATAGATAAGCGTGGTGTGGAATTGGAGCATCCTTAGAACGCCAAGTACATCAAAAAATATTACCCCTAAAATCAAATGTAAAATCCGAAGTCTTGGGCGGGCATAATACCCAAGAAATCTTATTAGCTCATGTAAACAACAACGAATAAGATCCGGGTACGTAGGTTTGCTATTATGCGCCGAACCCTGTTAACAAATCATTGTGTCATTTACCTTTCGCGAAATAGCTGAAGAAGCAAAGATTAACAAATCACGCCGAAAACATAAGCCTAAGGGCTTCACCGAACAAAGGAGCCAAATAGCTCTTGACCAAAAAAGGTCTTACCATAAAGCCAAGTGCAATATACTGAGGCAAAAAGCCATAGACTAAAACCCTGATCAGGTACTATTTTGAGCCCAAGTGCCACCTACAAAGTCTACAAAAGTCTCTTAGAGCTAATAGCTCTTGTCCAAAAATGGTTCTATCTTAAGACCAACCCAAAGAAGTGCAATAACTTGCCTAATCTACCAAGTGAAAAACCACCTTTACGTAAGTCTGGCCTCGTTAGCAATAAATTCAGTCGCGTTGCTTGATGATCTGTAAGTGTCTGGCCTAAAAATATAAGACTCCCCCCGGCAAAAACCAACTCGTTAGCGAACAAATAAGACTAACTAGGCAAACCAAAACACTTATAATAGGATCGCCGACGGGCACAAGTAACATTGCAGGGGTGTGCTAATCGAGAGTTTCGTACCGTAGTCAGCAGGACAAGCATAGGTAGATCACTTGGAAAAAAGATATGTCAAGTTATTGGCGAAGTACAGAGGCATAAGTTATTTTGTGCAAGAAAAAAGAACAAGATAACAGTCTTTCCATTAATAAGATAAGATCTTCGACGAAATTACAGTTTCCACAAGAAATTACAGCACTCAAAAAAGCATAGAAGATTACTAAAAGGACAACAACGAGCAGAAGTAAAACTGATAACCTACAGGGTATCCTGGGAATCTAAGATATCCCAATGGATTAAACCCTCGAAGATATTCCTCCTCAGAGGCGGATTCATCAGCGTCACTATCATATTCTTCACCTTTGCTCTCACCGTCACAATCATCAGCTTTCTCCTCGGCGACAGGCTCAGCGTGAAGGGCGTACTCCTTAGGAATGACGAGATTGCGTTTGGGAAACTCCGAGTTGACGTAATCTTGAATAGCGATGAATGCAATGTTGAGTGACTCCTTGTCATGCTGTTCTCTTGGTTTCTGATTTTCTTCAGAGCATCATTCAGATCAGTCTGAAGGGTATCGCGGATTTTCCCTACGTACTCAACCTTAATCATCCAGAGATTTGATCTTCTCCTCACATTTTTTATGTTCTTGGAGTTTGGTGTTTAGCTCGACGATCTCATTGGAGCATCCTCGGTGATCTTCTAAGGCCTTGTTCAACTTTTCCTCACAACCATTATGAGCATGGATCTTGACAACCAACTCAGAAATCTTATCAGCACACATTTTATGATCTTCAACTATCATCTTCTGCTTTTCCAACTCGCCCTCCAAATGTTTGATTCGATCTGGAAGCAAGAAAATAACACGTGATCAGAGCTGAGGCAAAAGGAATCATGGCGAAGGGGCACCATAGAAATCTACCTTCTAATTCATTCACATGTCTAGGAGCACCCACTCAGGCATCCCTAGGCAGATTCAGGTTATGTTCGAACTTTGGGTTAGCGCATTGACCCAATATACTCGCTATCTGATGCTGCTGAGATGTCACTTGATCATTGAGTTTTCTGGCCCTATCTCCATGAATCTGGGTGAAGTCTTTCCAGCGTTGAATTTCTAATTGAGCTGTATATCTTTCAGTAGTCGCATGATTCAGTCGCGAAGCTAGATCATCAGCCCTTTCTTTTTCCTTCTTCCACATGGAGCTAGCTCGGGTATGATCCACCATAGCGTTCTCCTTGGCTTTGCGAGCGAGTTCGGCTAGGCGGATGGCATTATCACGCTCGCTCTCAACCTAGCTTAGATTCGTTTTAGCAGCTTTGAGAAGATGATCAAGGTGTTCATTAAGTTCACTAACATGATTTAACTCTCGGCGATACCACTTGACATCCTTGGCATAACCAAACAACATGTCACACTGCCTAGCATTAGCATTAACCAAGTTATCAATCTCGATTTTGGCTCGCTCTAGTCGGTTGTCTAGATGCTGTCGGCGACCTTGGAAGGGATAAGGTCTAAGGGTCTCAACGAAAGTTAAATGAAAAGGAAAATGTGCAATAGTTAAAGAACCAAAGAAATGATAGGATAATTTCACCTTTCAGCTCTTTTTGATCGCCAATGTTTTTTTGAAGCTTCTTAACAGTTGCTCTTTCTGCTGCAAGATTGTGCTTAAGGTTAAAATTCTCTCGACTTAGCTCGCCAATCTTGTCACCTTGTGTCTCAAAGGTATCAATAAGACTAAGCACGTGCTGGTATCCCTGAAGCAGAAAGAAAAAAAATTAGTATGGTACAAAGAGATAACATATTAGAAGCAAGAGATTTTGGAGGAAAACAATTACCATCATGGCCAAGTTAAAATGCTCTTGAGGAGATAGGTCGTGAGGTACGGTAGACAGATCATCGGTGTCGACAAGCCTAGTTGTGGAGTATTTCACCATGGTTTCATAGTAAAGGGAATTATGTTCTTCTTTAAGACTGAGTAATCTACAAAAGGAGTCGGCAAGCCTATTAACCACTTCACCGGTGCATCCTCTCCTCAGCTTAGCAGCGGGCCGTTGCCGAGCGGCATATTATTCAAAGGGAGAACAGATGAGCGAGGGAAGTCGTGAACACCAGTTTCGCCGAGAGTAGTAGTCATGCCGACATTTTCAGTAATAGTCACGCCGACATTCTCAGCGGCAGCATCAACTTCATGGTCAACATGGGGTCCTTCAAAAGTTTGATCCACCATGTCTACATCAGCATGTTTTTCTTCACTGAATGTTTCAGTGTTGCTTGGAGGAACGACCTTTTCCTTAAGTTTAATAACAAGATCACCAGATTTGGAGGAGGACTTCACCGAATCATAAATTCCCGCTTTTGGTTGAGAAGAAGAGCTAGAAGGCTGAGGCAAACCCTTGTCAACCCCAGTGGAAGTTTTCTTTGCCTGATTTGTCTTTAGGTTTCTCCATAGGCTTTTGAACAGATGACTTCGCCGTAAGCTTTTGAAATTTCTTACGAAGCTCGTCGCTCTCTTGTTGTTGAGACAACTCCTTGGTGCCCTAAAAATCAAACATCAATCTCGTTATTTAGATCTGGAAACAAACATAGGCAAATATAGATATATATTCAAAAGCAAATAGAGTGTTTGTTACCTGATCTTCAGCCTCCATCTCTGTTTGATTTCTTTTCTTGCCAGACTTTTTAGTAGTCTTCTCGGCATCATTAACATCATCAGTCGCCAGCAACAACCATTAATCCTTGTGAATAACCCCATTAGCATCACGGTACAGCTTTTCTTCAGTGCACTTGGTGAAAGTTATAATCTTTGAAACGCTCATGACCTTCGACGAAGCTTGTTCGATGTTGTGTCTTTGCTTCGTCGAGCCAACCCATCAACCAGGGGCCTTCAAGCCAGCAAGGCAGATTTGACCATCCACCCTCAGTACTTTTGCGGGCGGTAGGAACGTCCTTGGAAGCTTTCTTGTCAATCTCACCAAGCATAACTCGTCAGGTTTTAGGGTTCTCTTGATAACAAAGCGGTAAGCCCAGGGCTCCCCCCTTTTCGCCGATGGTTTAACATCGTATTGAAGCAAGAAGTTTTCGACAGTGTAAGACTCAGGTTTAAACTTACCCTGTACAAACAATTCAGGGTAATTTGAACGATCTTATCGGCGAAGTTTCCATTCCATCAATATCCGAATGGCGTTGGCAGTAAACTGGAAGGGACTTTTCTTGATACGTTGAAGGAGGTCGAGGATAAAAGTGTCGGCGGGATCATGTAGAGGAAATTTCATTCCTGCCTTAAGCCATCCAAAGGCAACTACTGCCCTAGTGCTATGTTGATCTTCTCGCCGAAGATCTTCAAGAGTCATAGGTGTCGTCGGCTTCGGTACGCCATCAAACTTAGACAATGTTAGCGGATGGACATTAATCTTGGCATCTGAGCAATAATCATCCCATTGATGCCAGGTGGGTCTCTTAGTGGATTTAGCGGGAGCATTCTTAGTCGGCGAGTCAACCTCAGAAGAAGTCCCAATAGGCGAATCTGCGTCCTTAGCAGAGGATCGTGTTTGGCGAGTAGATTCTGGAATTGAGGAAGCCATCGGATAAAGTAGTTACAGCAGTCTCAGATGATCGGAAAATAAGAACAAATCGGAGAAGATGAACAGTTACGGTGAAAAACATAAACTGGAAGAAATCTGAGTACAGATCTAACTAGAAGAAGGGTATGGAAGTAAAGATGGAGGATGTGGAGAAGAAAAACTGATGAGATTTGGGGAATGACTAAAGGAAACTGACGTTGGAGAATAGGTTTGGTTAGGGTTTTAGATAAGGAGCTCTGAAAAGGGTTCCGAAGGAGAAGGTGCTTTGAAAATATGAAGAAGATGAGTTGGTTAGAGAGAGAAGGCAGGTATTTATAGTAAAGGGGAAGATGGATCGGTGCTTCAGGTTGCAGGTCAAAAGTAAAGATGGTTAGGCGCATGCGGAGATCGTGTCAAAAAAGGAATCAAGTAAGGACTGCAGGCTCTGATTGGCGAGTTTCCCCAGGCACAAAGGAAGCTTAGTTGCGGTATTTTCGACAAGATAAGGAAATTTCATCCCCGGCAATCAAAGCTCTTGGGCATGAAAGAGGCAAAATGTGAGTGTAGAAAATACCTTCACCCAATAGAATCATCTTAGAGGTGAAGTGGTATAAAGAAATGTACAGCATATAGATGTGGAATCATAGAGAGGGTAGTCGGCGAAGCTCTGATAATGTGGCAACAGTGTTCCAAGGTCAGTGACGCTACATAGAGAGAAGATGGGCGAGTTCACATTATCAAGAAGGGGACACGTCAGCGAAAGTAGTTGAGAAGTAGTTGGGCATTAATTAGTGACATAACGGATATAATGTCAGAGTTGACTCGTTGACTCAGTGGATTCCGCGTCAGCAATCCTTATCCAGAAAAAGGTAGACTCACTGAAGTATTGAAGAGGAAATAGAGTTTGTCGATCTGCCATTTGGGCGAGTCAAGACAAGATAGTGTCAGGGTGTAAGATTGTTTGTATTAGCTGTTTCCCATTGTAATCTTCTTCTATATAAGGTGAGGAACCCCCTCTGTGATGGGGGTTAAGTGATTTTAGTCTGGTTTAGGGAGAGGAAAAGAGGATCTATCTTCTTGCTCTGTCTAGCCCAGTTCTAAGGGAGAACGATTTAGGGTTTCATACTGTGAGATTATTGTTAAGGTGAGTGATGTAATCAAGCTTGTTCTAGTGGATTCCCTTGGATGTAAGCCTCATTAAAGAGGACAAACCAAGTAAACTCGCTGTCATGTATCTGTAACCCTCATCTCTTTACTGTTTTGATATGGTGTGTTAAATGTTTGCTGTATGTGTATGTATAAGTGGGTGTACTGTCTAAGATCTAGTGATGGGATTTTAGACAGTTACAATAGTAGCAGCAGGGGTTAAAGGAATAAAAAAATCCCAATGACAAATAGGTTTATCCTTAGTAGAAGATGTAACTTTGATGAAATTATACTTAGTAGAAGATGTAACAGGTGTAGAAGAATAAGATGGAGAAGAAGACGACGCCATGGTAGGAACCCTGGAATCGCCAGAAAAGTGCACCAGAAATTACGGTCATATTTGTTGATCTGTGGTTTTGGGTTTTGGCAAATATCTCAGACTAGCTACCCGGGTTTCTCTGATAATTGACATTGTTTCTGCTACTACTTGTACAATGTCCAACAACTGTAATTTCTACTTCAATTTATCCATTTCGATCAACTGAAGTAGCATAGAAAGAAATATGAAGAACATCCAAAATAGA
>JAJJMA010165630.1:0-21564 GCA_023529015.1 Papaver nudicaule | reverse complement strand
TACATAAAACCTAACTAATTTCAGTATCTATACTTGTATAACCTAGTTCTGTAGTACTCATATTTGATAGATAGGTACCTTCCCATCAGCTTGACTAGTGAGTTCATTCTGCTTCTAAGTTCCCTGCAACAGCCAGCCGACAAATTGGTTCTTGAAAATACTGCAGTGATATGAAGATTGCTTCCTGTAAATGAGCAGATTGCAAGTATAAGATGTGTATACAAGTAATAAAACAGAGATGTAGAAATATAGGCACATCAAAAGATACAGAATGAGTTTCACGAATTCAACAATCAAACACAATACTATTTGCTAGCGGAGAAACTTCTTTTCTTTCTACAATAATATTTTGTTTCTGTGTCTGCTTATAGAAGGGTTGGAGGGATAATGAAATATAAACATTGATATATGTTCCATTCAACACAGGTCACAACCTGAAATTGAAAGACATCTTTTGATAAAAGAATTCAACTTTGATCAGCCATGATATCATGTGAATGCATACCTGGAACCAGGAAAAAGAGGGCGAAGTGAAAGCAATTCAGCCATGATACCACCCATTGCCCACATATCTGAAGAACAAATATTTAATCTATTATATAATAATAATAAAAAACGATCATGCATGTATATGATAACATGGTACAGCACTATCATACGTACCAACTGCGGAATTGTACGATGATGACTGCAGCAGAACTTCAGGAGCTCGATACCTGCCATATGCATATTTGTTAGGATGACAAGATGCATTCAAAGACGGGGATAACATTAGCGGTAATCTAATTGGAACTAACCAACGAGTCGAGACATATTCGGTGTAAGGCGGCTGGGAGCAAATTTCTCGAGCAAGACCAAAATTTGCAACTTTAATCAAGTCCTTCGTTACCAATAAGTTCTCTGCAAATATCCAAGTGTATAGTAAACTTTAGACCATGTTCATTTAGACAAAGGGAGAAGCACAACCTATCACATGTGCAAGACCTATAAGACAGATACACAATTTTAAGGAACAACTAATACAAAGTTCAGTCCAGTTCAAAACAGAAGTCCAAAAGGTTTGCTCATTCATTTTCACAATAACAAAACAAAAAGATAAACTTCATTACCATGCTTAAGATCGCGATGAAAGTATCCACGCTGGTGCATGTATGCAAGAGCTTGAAATACTTGAAAGCACCAGTTGCGCACTTCAGCTTCTGGGAAGAGCTTAACCTTATCCTTAATAAGTTGGTACAAGTTGCAATCCTGAAATAAACACAGTACGCCAAAAAGTTGATAGATGGCCTCATATAACATAACGACACAAACATACATAAATGCCAAGTGCAAAGGCATACCATGTACTCAAACACGAAATACAGGATGTCGTTTTCTCTAATGACTTCCTTGAGCTTCACAATATTGGGGTGGTTCATCTTTCGTAATGACTGCAAAAACAATTAGTTAAATACAGCAGATTTCTCAGGCTAGAAAAGAACTAGAATATAGAGAGCGGATACTACCTTAACTTCCCGCAGGTTAATGCACTCTTCCCAGGAATAATACTTTCTCTTCATCTTCTTTATTGCAACCTTCAAAAAAATACATAACGTGAGAAAAATCAATCAAAATTCAGTTTCTAACATTGCGACTTCAGTCATTAAACATCAAATGGACACAACCGATAGAAAACAAAAAAAACGAGTATCAAACAGACGTACAACTTCCCCAGTCTGCTTATTTAAAGCACGATACACACTTCCAAATGTTCCGTCACCAACTTCCTTGATAATCTTATACCTATAGAGATCAAAAGAACATTTAACCCCAAAAAAAATGCACAAACCAGTAACATAAACAGGTACAAGGAACTTAGCTCACCTATCCATTTTTCTTGGCGAACACCACACAACCAGTTCCAAAACTTTGACACTTACTTATTCAAATTGAGAAAAAAAATGCAGAAATTGTGTTTAAACAAGTGACATCCCACGTATACAGCTAACGAAAAACTACTAAGTACGATATAAAATATTAGTAACCCTCTACTGCCAAATTCACCATCAGTTGAGCAAACGGCTGTGCAGCACTACAAAAGCAGGAACCTTACGAAGGGTGCACTTGAAAGTCTCACATAAAGCTCTAGAGGCACAGACCTAATTCTGTAACTGAGATATGATGCTAAATGAGGTAGGAAATCATGGAGCATCTTGCAGAAATTTTGAAAACTGGTTGAAGCAGAATAGAATAACCCACTGAGATGGCCTTCGTGACGAGGAGTTCAAAACCTATACTCTTGCGATTTTGTAGAAAGGGATTTAGAATTCAGCAATGGGTTTCCATGCTAGCGCAATATGAGCTCTGACAAACTAACTAATGACTAAGAAACACTGGGTCTGCATATACGAAGTAACAGACGTATCTACAGATAACTAAGCAAAAACTTTCACTTCACTTGCGGATTTTGGTCCTGCAAATTGAAAATTAAACAAGGTAAGCATCTTAAAATACATCAACGACAATAACAAAGGTGTTTCGGGAAGTTCCATAACAGTTACTGTACCCCACAAGATGTTCCCCCGAATATCTCGAGCGAAAATTGTGTTGTAAGGCACTATCAATGGAGAGAATGTCAGAAAAAACATTCTTAAAAGACTCGGCTACACATAAGAAAGTACACATAAAGCTTACTCATATAACTGCAGTACGGATGAAACACCATAATCAGAAAGTATTTGCATCTGGCCAAGAAACAAAATATTAATCATACATGAAACTTCTTTTATAGGTCTCATGTCACTACTGTAATGAATCCCTGCATCTTACCTCAAGAAAGTTGTTAAACTCTGCTTGCTTCCTAGAGGTTTAAGTACCCCACGCCTCACGAAACACCCTCCCAAGAACAAAAACAACAACAGCAGTATATCTGCACTAACATGTCTCTGAAGATACCTACTAATTAGAAAATAACACATTCAAAAACAAGAAATCCCTAATATCAACCTAATTCTAAAGTCAATCATAAACAATAACCCCCCAAGAATTTCACCCTAATCTCAAAATCAATCAGAAAAAACAAATCCTCCGAAATTTTTAAAACAAGAAATCCCCCAATTTCAACCTATTTCTAACTCAATCAGAAACAATAAAACCTAATTTTAAAAATCAATCATAAGCGAAAAATGCCTTAAAATTCCAACCTAATCTCTCAAAAAGACTCAGAAACAAGAAATTCCCTCAAATTTCAACCTAATCTCTCATAAAACCAAGTAAATCAGATTCCTTTCCCTAGATCGGCTTCATTTAACAAGCACAAAAACCCTAGATTAACAAAAAATCACGATCCCCTAACCTAATCCCCCTTTCTCTCTTAATCATTCACTGATCTCCAACCAAGATCCAAACAATTACAGTAAAAACCCTAACAGCAACCAAGATCCCCTAACCTCCTACTCCTGCTCCTGCTACTGCTACGGTTTCCGTCGCCATTCCCATCGGATAGAGAGAGAGAGATGAGAGAAAGAAAGAGAAGTTACGATTAAGATGATGGTGGTGATGGTAGAAAGGGGGAAGATGAAGAAGAAGAAGTCTCTGCAGGAAAGAAACGAGTGAATGAAAGAGAGATGAGGGATAGGGTTAGATAAGAAGATAAGGGATAGTGTTGGAAGGTGTTTATTCTCACAAGCGTATCTCGCACGCGTATAAATAAAGTGTGGGGAAGTGTTTTTGCCCGCACGCTTACTTCGCACGCGCAAAAAAATAGCAACGAAAATTCGCAACAGAAAACCTTCTGTTTCGGAATTCCGCAACGGCCCAAAAATTTCGCAACGGCCGAAAAGAGTTGCCATTCCGCAACGGCAGCATTACCGTTGCTACTCAGTGTTGCTATTCGCCAAATATGGTGTAGTGAGGGTTTACACCCTAAGTTTTTTGGGGTTCGTATGCTTTGCAGTTTTAATCACACAGGATTACCTTACCTTGGGGAATAGCTTCATTTTTGATGGATTTCCAAATTGATTTATGGATTTGAACCACCACCTATCATGTAGTAAACCCTCTGTTGATTCGGCGAGAAACAACTTCGAAATAAAAGGAAATCAAGAAGGGGGGAAACAGAGTGGAGGGAGGAGAAAATAAGAAGAGGGAAGAAGAGAATGGAAGAATAGAGGAGATTCGCGCGTTGTCTGTGATATATTAACTATATTGCGTTCACTGAATAGTCGCTACAATCAAAGTCAAATTTTGACTTTGAGGGCCACTCAGTGGCCGCAATATTGTTTTTTTTGCGGCTACTTGCTGACCACCTATTTGTAGCCACAAATATAGTGGTTGGAGTTTTCGCTCCATTTTGATTGGCCATAATGTGGCTTTTTTAGCTGCTTTTTGACAACGGTAATACTTCCTCTTAGAGGAAGATAAACTGATAAATTTTTTTTTCTTTTTGAGAACCGGGAGAAAAGAGAGAAAGAAAAAAAATAAAACTCCAATTTATCATTGGGGTAATTGAAACTGCAAGTACTAAAGTTGAACTTTGTATTGTGTTGAGTGATACCTGAGAAAGGGATGGATGAGAGTGTATTATACTGGTATACACTGGATGAGAAAAGAATGAATGAAAGTGTATCGTACTGGATGAGAAAGGGATAGATGATAGTGTATTGTACTGGATGAGAAAGGAATGGTTGGGGTGCACACAAGGTTGGGTTTATATAGAAAAACGAAAGCGAGGAAAGGTACTGTATATCGCTTTGACCGTTTTGATCGGTCAAGCGATATACTTTGTATCGCTTTAAGGAAGCAATATAGTTTATCTCGCTTCAGTGGTGCCTCCATAGCCAATAGGCGAGTGGGAGGGGAACCGGAGAAACATTGTTGACTTTATTTTCCCCCCTTCATAGGTAACAACTTAGCAGTGGAAGTGTGGAACGAGTCTAGCTAGCTGGGTCTACTCAGGGGAGTGGGCCCAGCTATATCGTATAAAAAGAAAATGGAAAATGTCGGGGGCTGAAATGTCCATTGAACAAAAGTTGTGAGATAGAGATAAAAAACTCACACCTTATCCAGTCCAGTCCAATCCAGGAGTTTTCCGGTTTTCAGTGTCCGATCAACTCCAGTTCTCCCTCCAGTCTTTGCCGATCTCAGTGGTCAGAATCATATATGAGTATTACTTTTCAGGGAAATTAAGTTTAGGGTTTTCATTAGACCTAATTTCAGAATGTTTTTAACCAAAGAGGAAATCTGATGAGGGAAATGAATGCTACTACCTTGATCTACTTGCCAAAGTAAGTGATTATGATGTTTTTACATTGTTAACTTAGATTATACTTATGTTATCAAATTGAATTAGATGTTGCTTAGATCTCGTCCCTTAGGATACATTCTATGATTGATCTACATGCAACTCAAAAGAATTTGGTCTTGAGCTACCAGCACGACTCTCCAGCTTATTCATTGTTCCCAACTCAAATTAGTCTTACGTCTGTTATGGAGAGTGATCAATTTCTGGACCCCAGTATGATAGACAGAAAACAGCTCGGCAGGTAGAATAATAGTATAACTAACAAATTGCAATTAATATATGAACTTCATTGCTTAATCGGAAAAGTTTTACAATGTTTTATCTTTAGTTATCCACAGGCATTGTAGGAAAATCCCTATGTTCCTAACCTTATAAGAATAGAATTAAACTAGTAATTAGGTCGTAAGTAAACCTAGATACAGGTTTTTTTCTTCTAGTGGACATGGAGATATACCTAAAAGCGGATCAAACGAACTGAGGGTTTGGCATTTTCAAGTATATGTTTCTTGCCGGTTATGAGCATGACATCAATGAAGTAAACCTTAGGCCTTGATATCATATGCTTAGCAAATGCTCATACCCAATTGATTATTAAAAATGATGATATGAACCTATCAGTAAGGGCCATTAAATAAGAGCTGATTAAATGATTTAAAACGAACACTTCGAATTCCAATAAAGCCTATGATGCTATTGATAAGACAAGATGACCTTCACTGTACTAGCGCCGGCGAATTCCTTCCATCTCCTCTATAATTCATCAATAGCATCATAGGCTTTATTGGAATTTGAAGTATTCATTTTAAATCATTTTATTGGCTCTTATTTAATGGCCCTTACTGATAGGTTCACAACATCATTTTTAGTATAATTGTGTTTTTTTAGCATTCTAAGGTATCTAGTCCTTGTTAATTGTCGTATTCGGTGGTTCCAGGTCCATTTTAGGTTGTACAAGATTTAGATTCCTGAATAATTTTGAACTTCATCAGTTGGTCATGAAATACAAGGAGTATGAAGGATTCGCAAGCTCTTTAAAAATTATTGATTTTCCAACGAAACCATTGCACAGTGTTCTCGAGGTTAATCTTTTGCAGGTTCTTGGTGTTAGTTGCTTGTTAAATGATATGGTTGTGGTGCTTATTGGAAGGTTTTTTTTTTAGCTGCAGTTTCATATGTCAGCCTGTCAGCCTGTCCTTGATATTTATAGTTTCTACTGGTGGACAGTAAATATTCCCGACATTTCTTGGTGTAACTTGTTTTATCTAATAGTGAACTAATATGTAATAATATTTGAAGCACATGTCTTGTTTTCTAATGTCTTGACTATTAATTTCTGTGCTGTCTCTAGGCTAACGTAATTGAACGTCTTCGACTTCAATATTAGAAAGATCTTCTGAAGATAGTGGACATTGTTCTTTCTCACCAGGGTCCAGGTATCTACATGGGATTTATACATCTCCCGCTTTGTTACAAGGTAGCCTTAAAGAAGTTTTATCTTATTGGTATCATTTGCTTATAACAACTGATGAGCAAGCCTGAATAATTGCTTGCAGGGTGCCCGTCACAAAAATAAGCTAATCTTGAGACTGATGGAAGCACTGGTTTACCCTAATCCTGCAGCATACAGAGATGAAATTGACCCGCTTCTCTGATCCGCTTCTCTACTCTTAACCATACAAGATATTTTGAGGTTTAAGCTCTTATTAGTTTGTGTATTTTCTTAATAGTCTAGCTTAAAGTTAACATTGATTCTTCTCCATTTCCATCAATGACATAAACCCATCTTTTATATGCAGTTAGCACTAAAGGCAAGCCAATTGCTGGAACAAACAAAACTGAGTGAACTCCGTTCGAGCATAGCTAGAAGCTTATCAGAAAGAGTGCAAGAAGAAAGTGTGCAACCAATAAAAGGATGGAGGATCTTGTAAGTACTCCTCTTGCGGTTGAAGATGCTCTTGTGGGTCTGTTTGATCATCTTGATCATACTCTACTAGGTGATATGGCTTTGAAATTTATATTTTCATGATAGCTTATTGTTTTTATCGAGAAAATCCGTGCTCAATCTAATACCCTTAATCTGTTTTCAGCCGTACCTTGTGAAACAAAGCGTGAGGATGCAATGGCACAGATCTGGCCTTACAGATTCATGGGAGTTTTCTGAAGAACATGTTGAAGAAGGAATGCTTAGAGGGTCAATCATTTGTGAGTCTGATGATTGAGAAGCACACTAAGAGAAAATGGGGTGTCATCTCTTCAGTTCTTGCCTATGGCAATCAGTACGGTGTTGAAGGAAACTTCTCATGGCTCTCGTGAACTGATGCCAAATGGGTCCGCAGAAGCAGTTAGCAACGGAAACATGTTGCATATTGCGTTGGTGGGCATCAAACCAGATGAATTCGCTTTAAGATAGGTATAAACATGGTTTCTTTTCTCTTTCAACTAGGAAGGATAAAAAATGGTAGATTTTGTGCTTGAATATTCATTTTATCTCACTATGTTGAGGAAGATCTTCTGTATCTTCCAGCGTAGGTTGATTTATGCTTCCAAGTAGTGGAAATGATTCAAGTTAAGCAGTGCATTAATTGTATGAATCTCCCTTGTTAACAAGTGTTGTTTCTGTCTTATTGAAGTGGCGATGAGGATCAGGCTCAGGAGCGAGTAAACAAATTGTATCATACAGAGGAATGAAGGTCGGGCCCCAACGAGACACTCCTTCCACTGGTCTCTTGAAAAACTCTATTATGAAGAAGAACCTCTAATATGTCACTTGGAACCACCTCTATCCATATTTCCTGAACTGGTTTGTAAAACATACCAACCCCAGTTTCACTCTTTCTTGTTTGACTTGCATTTTGTTGAATAGATTTTCTCATATGCTATTCATTCTGCTTCAGGAAAATCGAAAAGGGTACGAGAACACACAGTATACACCATCACGAGATCGTCAATGGCATCTTTATACTGTTGCGGACAAACCACAACCCACCCAAAGGATGCTTTTGATAACCCTTGTTAGGCAACCAAATGCAGATGAAGGGTTCTGGTCATGTCAAGGACAAGGTCTGTTGGTTGGTAAAGCACAAAATCAACGAGCTTTGTCCTTTACGTCCAGAAGCATCTTGAGGTCCATGGTGGCTGCCCTTGATGAATTGGAATTACATGGGCATAATGCAACTGTCATACCTGATCATGCCCATATGTATCTTCATTCTTTACATCTTAAGAGGACAGCAACTAGATGATCTTGTGCCATATCCAAGGTATGTTAAAATTCCTGAAACCGTCTTCCAAAAATAAAAGAGAAAGCAAAGAAGACGTACCAGCATTTCGCATAGTCTAAAGTTTGAGATGTTTGTATCAGGAGCTTTGACCTGGTGGTGGGCCACGAAGAACTTGTGGTTGGAATGACTTTGCAAGAACTCGCACATGAAATTCATAAGATTGCTGGTGTAAGATTGCATCGTTTAGGTGTTTGTCTGTGGGAAGTGAAGCTACGAATGGCTCCTGTAGGACTCGCAAGCGGTTCCTGGAGACTTGTTGTTACAAATTTGACTGGGCACACCTGTACTGTACATGTAGGTTTCTTCACCTTTCAGGACGTGATCAACAAGTACATCAAGTAAATTCTCTAATCTCTTTACAGTGGCAAACAATTATTCGTAAGAAATATATACATGTTTCTCAGTCCTAAAGATGGTAGTGTTATGGGGCACTTTGTCTGTTAAAACTACTCATCCCTGCAATTATTTGCATTTTGGCTGTTGAGAATAATCATCCCTGCAAAACACCAATCTATAGGTTTCAACCCAGGAGTATGATTTTCATATTTGCTGATTTGCAGTAAGGAAAAAAGCATTCATGTGTTTGCCTGTTAGGTAAAGTTAGACCTTTTCTGTTAAGTATTGTGGACACATCACCAAGAATTAGTGTCCTTGTAAAAGAAACTAAGGCTTGGTATACTAGGCATTAATATCTATTATTTACATGGAAGCTTGGTGCACACATATTATCAAAATTAACATAAGTCAACTAGCTCTCTGGTCAGCCTTATGTCAGCCTTGTCTAGTTGGGTGTGGTGTAGCCACCGTCTTTGTGTTTAATACTAGATCTATTCTTTGTCTGGAGTTTCCTTTGAAGTTTCCAGAGCAATCATTTAAAATCTTGTGGTAAATGTTAAGAGACTCTTATTTCCTTTAGAAGTTGTAAAGGAAATCAAATTCCTATTATAACGAGAAGTAATATTTCCTAATATAACGAAAAACTAGATTCCCATGAAAGGTGTAGATCAAACCAATATCTAACATTCTTCACCTTGGCAAGATTTCTAAGATAATTTCTCCCTCTGATCTCTCCACCTTTCTCCACCTTGGCATGAAATCTTAACCTTCTATTTGCCTTCAAACATTGCTGCCTTCACTCATCCGTAGTTGCTTTATTTCTTCACTCATCCGTAGATGCTTCACTCACTTAGAGGCTTCAAATGTGCTTGAAAGCACCACCACACCCATAGGTGCATTCAAATATGCACCATGCTGATGAAACTTAGACAATGTCTAAACTTAACACTTGTCACCACCATAGTGAGCATATCTGCTGGATTATCAGCAGGTTGTGACATCCAACATAATTTCACATTCTTCAATGATTTCTCGTATTTTGTGATACCTCATCTTGATCTGTGTTTTTTGAAGTGCGAGGCAAGGTGAGGTGCCAAGCCAGTCGCCTCACGCCTCAAACGCTTGAGCGCGCCTGATGCGACAAAAAAAAAAAAAAAATTAACCCCAAGGTAAAGGGTGTCGCATTAGGCGCCTTGGGTGCATCACGACTGAGACGCTTACCCAGCAACTCGTGCGCCTTTTGGCTCCTAGGCGAGCGCCTTGGGCGCATTTCATAACATAGCTCTTGATGTGCTCGTTTTTGCGTGATAAACTTGGTTCTTAGCTAAGTGTATTGCACTTAGAATGTCACATGCGCTGTTACTTTCTCTTGTTGAACTCCCAATTCAGCAGACAACCCTATCATCCAAATCTGGGTTGCACAGATACACCACTTAGGTCGGAGTGTCCCGTGTCGATACGTATGGGTACACGTAGATACACCGATACACCTAAAATACGTCTGAAACAGTAAAACCTATTATTTTAATATAAATAAAGGGTTGACCCACTTTTTGACACTTTTTGATGAGGATGGTGCACCTGGAGAGGAGTAGAACCCAGTGCAATCTCGTCTTTAGTTTTCCTAGTTCCTATTGAAGATAATACTGCCTTATAATCTCAACTTACATGACCCAGTTCATGTACTTTTCTACAACTTTTTGTAAACATGAACTGAACATGCACTGACTTTTCATATAAGGAGCATCTATGAACTTGTGTTTTGTATTAGCATTAGAATTTTGTCATCGTTTAAATTTCTGTTTACGCTTCTACATATCTTTAAAAAAAAATCTTATATACCCGCTGTATCCCCGTACCATGCATTTTTAAAACTGCCGTATTGGACACACGGATACGCCTCCGTAATGGATACGCGTACCCGTATCTGTGCAACCCAGATCCAAATGGCCTCTTTTACATCTTCTCCAACAACCATATAATCAGCTTCAATTGTAGACAATGCTATTGTAGGTTGTCGACCTCCAACTGATTGGCCCACCTGCAATCGTGAAGACATATCTAGTTCTGGACCAATACTTATCCAAATCATTGGCACAATCAGAATCATAGTACCCAACTAATTTGTAACCCATATTTCTTGTTTCATGAGAACGTTAAACCAACATCCGTGGAACCGTAAATATACTGCAGAATCCACTTCACAGTTGGCCAATGTTCCTTCTTAGGATTATGCATATATCTAATAAAAATACTAATTACTTGTGAAGTATCGGGCCTAGTGTATATTATTGCATACATAGAGCTCCTAACATCACTTGCATATGGTATTTCAACCATTAACTTTAGCTCTTCCACCGTTTGTGGTAATTGTTCAGCATTCAAATTAAAGTGTCGAGCTAGAGATTGGGTTACCGGCTTGGATTTGTCATCCAAACCAAAATGCTTTAATACCTTGTTCAAATTAGTCTTTTGAGAAAGACATACAGTGCTGGTATTCATATCTCTCTCAATCTCCATTCCCAAATTCTTCCTCGCTTCACCTAGATATTTGATCTCAAATTCACTGTTCGACTGATTTTTCAACCATTGAATTTCCACCTTACTCTTAGACACAACAAGCATGTCATCAACGTATAAAAGTAAGTTGATAAAGGAACTATCTTGGAGTTGTTTGAAGTACATGTAAGAGTCATAGTTGTTGCTAGTGTACTTTTGTGTCTTTCATAAACTCGTCGAATCGTTTGTACCACTCCCTAGGGGACTGTATCAAACCATATAACGATCTCGGTTAACACACCATTTTTCTTTACCCACTACTTCAAATCCTCCAGGTTGCTAGATTGTCTCCTTCAAGTAAATGCAGTTTTCACATCGAGTTGTACGAGTTCGGGATCAAACTACGCCACCAAGGCAAGTAGAATTCTAATGGAAGTATGCTTTACAATTGGATAAAGCACTTCATTATAGTCAATACCTTTCTGCTGTGTGTAGCCCTTGGCTACCAACCTTGCTTTGAATCTTACATTGCTTACAATCAGAGATTCTTCCTTTTTCGTATATACCCACTTGCATCTGGGCCTATTCCCTGTTAGGAAGCTCCACCAGCTTCTGGTCGCATTCTTCTAAAGAGAATCCATCTCTTAACTCATGGTTGTCCACTCTATCTTTTCAACTTTCTTCATTGCTTGTTTATATGTGTAATGTACGTCTACTACTTCTTCAATCGGTTATTCATATGTTGCCGTATTTCCATTTCCAAACGGTTCTGGTTTGCGAGTATTCTTTGTTCTTTTTTGTGAGCAATGCTATCAGTAGATATAGCTTCTTACGGTAGTTTGTACTTCAGTTTGTGGTCGAGGTGATTCCTGGGATGAACCATCAACTGTTCCTTATTCTAAGTTGTCATCGCAACCCTTGACTTCGTAATTCTTGTCTTTTTGAACAAAATTTACTGGCTTCTCATTAGGTATAAACTCCGCCATTTGCCGACTTTCTACACTTGTTTCAATTACCGCTTCATTCTTCCACGTCGCAGTCTCATCTCTGCTTATCACGTCCTTCTTCGACTCTGGACACCACAACATATGTCCTTTCACCCTTGATTGAAAACCTATGAAGATGGCTTTCTCAGCTGTAGGATTAAGTTTTCCTTCCCTCACATGATAATAAGCAGGATAACCAAATACATGGAATAAATCATAATTTGAAACTGGTTTACCATACCATACTTCCATTGGAGTTTTACCGTCGAGTGCTATTGGTGGCAACCGATTCACTAGGTGACATGCATATTCCACAGCTGTAACCCAAAACTGCTTGCCTAACCAAGCATTAGACAATGAACCTCGTACTTTCTCTAGTTAAGTGACTCAATGCCTTCATCTTCGCAGATTTGCTGGCACGGATCAAACTTGTATTCACCACCATTGTCCGATCTTAAGGCCTTCACTTTCTTGCCGGTTTTCATCTCAACCTTCTTCTTTCACTTCATAAATATTCCCATAATTTCATCCTTTATACTCATGGTGTACACCCATATTCTTCTTGTGAAGTCATCTATAAAGGAGACAACATTGACAACATACCCTCTACCTCTGAATCAGTCCTTGAAGGTCCCCATACATCTGTATACACATAGTCCAGAATTCCTTTGGTGGTGGTCTTACCAGTCATAAAACTTCATTGTGGTCTTTTTCCCTTTCTCACAGTGTTCACAAAATCCCAACTTGCTGCATGATTTTGCGCCTTTCAACAAGCCTTGCGAGGTCGGCTTTCGTAAAAACTTTTCCCAAGAATGCCGTAAGCGCATTTGCCACAATTAGGTAGTGTCTGATGCACTATCGGATACTGTTGCTGTTGCTTCACCCACAAATGTGTTTCTTTGTGAAAAATAAAGATTTCCATGGTTCAAACATCATTGGATTTTAATTTCCACGGTTCAAAGACATCTCAAACGTTGGGAGTCAAGCTCACCTTTATCTTTCATCTTTCATTCATCAATTAACCTATTGTATTCACTGAGATCTTCGATCATTGGCGTACCAGGTTTCTTATTGAATATGAAGAGCCTTCTTTGCATCATAATTCGGTTTGAAGAACTTTTCACCACATACTTGTCTTCGAGACTCTTTCGTTGCTTCTAAGCTATGTTCCCTTTGATCCTTCCCAAGACAAACGGATTGTGCTGCATGGTTGTCGATTTCACTTCTTCCATTGCGCATCGGTCATCTTTGATTTAGTGCATGTCTCCAGCAAAGCATCTTTAATATCTTGTGGACTCAAATAAAACTGTCCTTACCATCAAACTTCTCTACTTCAAAATTTGCGTTCAACATCGACTTAGAATCTGGTGTCATCTCCTCCAACTCTGTTTCTGATGACATAAAAAGTAACTTTAAAGAAAACCCTAGAACCGGCTCTAATACCAGTTTGTTGTGCCTAAGATTAGCTACTTCTAAACATCCCAAGACCATATACAGTAAACAATGCGGAAACAAAACAACGTGGATCGGCAAAGGCCTTCTCCACTGCAACAAATGCCTTTATTGAAAACAGAAACGTCACATTAGAGTTTCTCCACCACTGCTAAAAGTCTGGCATTCAATCATCCATCATTGCTCTGCCAAAGTCAGACGTTGATTCTGCTTGAAAATAGTTTTATTTAGGTATAAATAATCAATTTCACATGGCAAATAAATAAAAAAAGCAAAGAGAAAGAGACAAACTGCCTGAGATAAGAAATTTCAATTGATTAATCTTTGTACGTGACTTTAGGATCCGATTCCCGTATCCATCATGTTTTTCCCACATTAACTGACGAGGCTAGCTAGCATTAAAAAGTTACTCATTAGCCAAAATTAGCTTGCATCTCCTTTAAACACAGTTACTCATGGACACTAACCTTTTATAGTAAACTAACCAATTCTATAAAAGAACAATCATGTGGCCGTGATCCAGACCAAACACTTAAATTGAGAATAGAGGTTAGAAGGACAATTTAAATGCTTGGAATGTCTGAAATGAACATCAAAATTTTCTTTGTATCAAAAAAGAAGATAAAGAGTCTCAATTCGTAAAAATGATGCACGACAATTATGAGCCAATTTTGGAACAGGATTCCACAGGTTTTAATAGTCGTCTACTTGTCTATGTTTATTCTACAGGATTCCTAATGAAATGCTCTTCTTAACACAGTATATAATGAAACTAATACTCGTGCTCTATTTCAGAGGTAGAAACAGATCGTGAACTAGATGAATATGAGAGGCAAGAATCTATTAAGCATGTGGCGCCAACAGAGGAATGCTCGTTAAGATATTGCTAGAAGTCAAGGGTGAAGGGTGTAGTAGACGTCGTTGGCAGATCTGGTGTGAATCTTGTAGCTTTATTAGATATCGGTAGCAGCATGATGGGAGCCAAGATAGAAATAGCGAAACATGCCATTCAGTTTTTGCTTCAGAAACATGGCCATACAGATTGTTGTCTATGGTCACTTTCAACAAGGAGGACAGACAGTTGTGCCCACTGCGCCAAATAACTATGGAAATTCTCAGACAGATGTGCCCACTGCGCCAAATAACAATGGAAATTCTCAGACAGATGCAGATTAGGTTGATGACTTAGCAGCCAGGTGTAGCACAAATATATCTGTTGGCCTGAATATGGCCTTCAAATAAACTCGATGAGGGCATCGTTTTACCATCACGCTTATATCTGTCTGATGGCATATAGAAGATGATGAGAGATACCGCCAATGTTCCTGTTACCAAAACTCGTGTAACTAGGCAAAAGGGGCCATTTCTAGATCACCTAGTCATGTTGAGTTGGCAAGGTGCCCATTCACATTCGGTGTTGGTAGTGACTGCAATCCAGAGGTAACATAATTTTTTCAGTATTAACTGTTTGCGCTTTTGTATGACTTCAGATGTATGTTTCTTTTTTCATGCCTGCTTTGTCCTGTAGGTACTCCGTATAAAACGATTGGAGAATGTTTGCGGTTGTTCCAGACTTGGACACTTTGAATGTTGCATTTTCTGTCTTTCTCTGGTCCTCTCACTATGATTATCAAGACCTAACTCCGACTATCACACCTGTATATGGTTCCAAAATCACTGATGTGGGCAACCATGTTACTGTTGCATCTGGGTCATTGTATGGAACTTGCTCTCCCAGAGGCTGACATGAGGTGTCAATATTCTTAAAACACTTTACAATTTCAGGGTTGGTGGGGAAGAAACATTTTGTGTCTTCTAAGATGTCCATGAATATGATGCGCATATCAAAACTTCAAGCAGGATGCAAAAAGCCGATTATTGGGTGGCGCTTCCCGTGGAACAACTGTCCCAGATGTTTCGAGTTTGTTCAGCACCCCAATTTTTTAACTTTGGTTGAATTGAGTTTATTTTACATCTTTTGAAGTTTAAATTGCATGGGAAAGGAGTGCAAGTGTTGCTGTGTAATAAGTTCCTTTTTGTCTTCTTAAAAAGTTTGAAATGCATTTTGGTCCTTCTGCTTGTACTTATACTCATTTTTTTTTTTGGTGTTGGTGTGAAATCCCAAGAGCTAAGGGGTGGTTAAATTAATAATGGATTTTGGGATTTGGAAGATTTTGAAACCCTCCACTTCGTGGAGTGTTTTTACTGTTTCCATCATGATCTCAGCAGTTATTTTATCAAATCTTGGTCTTCACCCCCTTGCTAACGGGTATCGGCTAACCACCGTCTTTATATTGAAACTAGACCTACTTGCCATCTAGCGATTACTTTGAAACTTCCATACCAATTGTTTTTTCAATTTCCCGGTGGGTATTGAGAGACAGAATTCGGACGCTCCAACGATATTTTTTACTCATATTTTCAGCCAAGAACATGAAGAACAGTTCAATAGTTGGGCTATTGAGATGTTTTTGTATGTCTCCTTCCAGAATTTGATCATTTCAACTGAAATTATAAACTGTTTTTATAATGCCACACTGATTATTGTCTGCATCATGATTCACTTTACCCAGAATAGCTAGGCATCTTTAATTTCGGGTAGTAAATATATAATACTGGGTTTTATTCATTGGTACCGTCAAATGAAACAGCTACATATTTTATTACAGTGAAGGCCAGTCGGCCAATCTGTTTATTATCAAGCATCACAGGAAAAAAAAACAGAAAAAAGAAAACAAGAAGGATGCCAGTGGCTAAATATGATGGGGGTTGTAGCTGCATATATGGGCGATTGATAAATTTCTTTCAAAGGCAACAAGAGCAAGCATGATAAATATCAAAACCAATAGCTTCAAGGATGCTACCACTGCACCGTGTGTCTCTGAATCCACTGATAAGACCTCGAGAGACGTTGTCCTGACAACTACTCTCACAGTTATCACAGGATGTTACAGTTATTTGGCGATTATCTTCTCGGTTTACATCGCAAAGCAAGACCCAACCATTGACATTTCTGCATAAAAACAAATTGTGATCATTAAGAAAATGCAAGTAGGTTTAGTTGGTCTTGTGTGAAGCCACAACTAAATAAAAATGATCGGAAAAGGTTAAGGCTAATTATAAGTTACCCGAGATGGAGAACCATCAGAACAATCACAAAACCGATGAAAGCAGGAGAAGAAGAACTGAAATGAGCTTTTGCCATGGTTTGAGATTTTCAGTTGATTGCTATACTTTTTGATACATAGTTTCTTTTAATTTATAGCAAACTCTGTTGATCTTCTAAAAGTATATACAATCAAAACCACTCCGTATGCTGCGCCGCTTGTCTGCGAATTGGTACTTATCGTAAATGCAGAAATTGTTTGGTTTAAGTTGCATTGGAGTCATTACTCATTATCATAATGTTTTAATTGTATCGGCATTATCACAATTAGGTATCCTTGTCTGTCATTTTCTTTTTTCCTCATTTTCCTGGAAGCCTGGTAGCTGGCCAGTACAGAGATAATACATCATGCTATCACGATCATGACATGCTTAAAATAATCGAAGTAAACTCGTCCTCTGCTCAGCCTAGTGTCAGCCATGTCTTGTCAGGTATGGCGTAATCGTAGACACCGTCCTGGTATTATAATCTAGGCATCTCTTATGTCCAGCGTTTACTTTCAATTTTTTTAAAATTTAACGAATAATGCAACCACACAACATGGTCACGATGGGACAACTAGCTAGCTAGCATTGAAAATGTAATTTAATGAATTTCCTTAGCTCTCTGCTCTCAATCTCTCTATAAAATGGAAGGTTGCAAAAATGGAAATAACATCAAAGTTATCTTTTTGTAGTTTTCAGAAAAACAACAAAAAAACTTAAATGGAAAACGAGATACACAACGATGATGAGCCTATAATGAGATTGAATTGCTATGGTATTGACAGTACTTCTCTATGCTTATAGCTTTCTTTTGTTTATCTGTCGATTCATTATTTGTAGAACAAGATGAAACTAATGAATTTTTCCGTGGCTTATTTATCTCAGATGAGGAACAACCAGATATTGAACTGGATGGTGGAAAAGTGGAGGTGACAATTTTTAACAAGCAGGATGCACCGTTTGAACAGAGTCCATTTAAGGTGTTGTTGGATCTCCACGGTGTAGCCGATGACAGCAGATTAGGCATCGATCTTGTGACAATCTTAGATATCAGCGACAGCATGAATGAAATCGGATTGCTAAAAATGAAACTTGCAATGGACTTCTTGGTCCAGAAACTTAGCAGCGCAGATCGTTTGTCTGTCGTCACTTTGAATAGTCATGGCGCCTTCAAGTTATGCCCACTGCGCCAGATAACTGAAATTTCTCGAGTGGAGATCGCAGATAAAGTCAATGATTTGGTAGCCGGATCAAGTACGAACACTGAGGCTGGTCTTAACTTGGCCTTGAAAGTACTAAACGACCGCACTAACACCAAAAACCGTAGTGTCGCTATCATGCTTATGTCTAATGGGGTAAAAAATGCAGACAGTAGGGCTATCACCGTACCGATCATGGAGGTTCCTGTGTACACATTTGCATTTGGTAGTGAATGCGATCATGAGGTAGTTTTAACTATAACTTCACAGAATCAGTTCAATGAAAAACTTCGTTAGGTGCATTTTTCTCATCTGTGCTCCGTTCTGTAGGTGCTTAGAGGCATTTCCGAGAATAGCAAAGGAGGGACGTTCTCTGCTGTTCAAGACTCGGATGATTTGACTGTTGCATTCTCTACGGCTTTGGCTGGGCTTCTTAACGTGTGTATTGAGGATCTGAGTCTGACTGTTGCACCACTGAATAGTTCACAACTCAATAAGGTGAATGCTGATTTATGTCCACAAACAGAAATGGTCACGGTAATGGAGCCTATAACTGTTACCTTCGGTTCATTGTACGACAGAGAGACCCGCAAGGTCCTCGTGAATCTAACTCTCCCAGAGGTTGATAAAAGATTTAGCGTCGGAATTTTGAAAGTGGAATTTAAGTACAGGTATACCCAGTTTAAGAGCAATGTTTAGAAAACCGGACCGGCCCGGCCGGTCAGCCCAGCAAACCCGTGACCCAGTCACTTTTCTGGGTTGGGTTACTACTGACCCAGTAATTTAGCAAAAAACCGTGCTATTTCGTGAAAACCGGGTGACCCGGCCGGTCTACCCAGTGAATCGTACGAACCAGTATGGTCTAATGGGTCAGCCCAGTATCATTCCCAAAAAAAAAATCATAGAGAAACATCTTTTGGATGCCTTTTGTGGGGAAGGTTCAGCTGTCTCTACTGAGTTGGTTCGGGCTATCACGTTGGTTGTTAACTTGTTTCTTGGAGGGAGGTGCCCACTTAGTCTCGCAGAGTACATTGCATCGGCGCCCTTGACACCTCTTCTTAAGCCAGACAAGAGCATTCGTCCTATTGCCGTTGGGACAATTTGGCGTCGTTTAGTATCTAAAACGGCCATGAAAGGAGTAGGAACGGACATGGCAGCATACCTACAAGACTTTCAGTTTGGAGTAGGGGTCTCCGGAGGAGCGGAGGCAATTCTTCATGCGGTGAACAGGTTTGTCACTAAACATCACGGAGACCACAGCCTTACCATGCTCACTGTAGATTTTACAAATGCCTTCAATCTAGTTAACCGAACGGCCATGCTACTTGAGGTGCGAAAGATTTGTCCATCTATATCGCCATGGGTAGAATATTTGTATGGTCAATCGGCAAGATTATACGTTGGAGACGACCACATTTATTCGTCTACAGGAGTGCAACAAGGTGATCCCCTAGGACCATTGTTATTTTCGTTAGTGCTTCATCAGCTTGTGACAAGGATCAAAGAACATTCTGCACTATCATTACAAGCTTGGTACCTTGATGATGGTACTATTATTGGTGACACTGCAGAAGTGGCAAAGGCGCTCAAGGTGATCCAGTCAGAGGGTCCTGCTTTGGGGCTTATTTTGAACATTAAGAAAACGGAGATTTTTTGGCCCTCTTGCGACGGACGAAAGTTAAGTGATGTCATGTTTCCCGCTGAAATCTCAAGACCGGATAAAGGGGTAAAATTGCTGGGAGGTGCCGTCAGTCTAGACTCTGGGTTTGTGAAGGGACTCGCCATCAAGAGAGCAGAAAAGGCAGTTGAATTGATGCATATTTTATCCAAACTTCATGATCCCCAGAGCGAGTTGCTACTCCTTCGTACATGTATGGGTATTGCCAAGCTACTGTTTGGGCTCCGTATTTGCCAGCCAGAATGGATGGGGGAGGCAATAGATATATTCGATGGAGGGCTGAGAGAGGTGATTGAGGATACTGTGGTCTGTGGGGGCTCATTCTTTGGAGATCTACAATGGAGGCTATCAACTCTACCTATTAGGTATGGGGGACTTGGCTTATATTCGGCCAGGGAGGCATCCCAATATGCCTTTTTAGCATCACGTGTACAATCATGGGGACTGCAAGATCATATTCTAAGGGACGGCAAGGTAGAAGGTATGGATGATAGTTTCATCAACACTCTGGAAAAATTACAGGTAACTCTTCCTGATTTTGACTTTAGTAGCTTCACTGATAAAAACACCGCCCCCCCTAAAGCCCAAAATGCTCTGGCGAGTGCTTTTTTTGGTAAGGTAGTTAAAGACATAGATGGAGTTTACGAGTTATCCGATAGACAAAAAGCAGTTTTTGGTTGCCTTCAGGCACCACATGCCCAAGATTTTCTCCTTGCTATCCCGATTGAGGGCCTAGGACAGAAGATATCTCCTTTGGAGTACCGTGCCATTCTCAGATACAGGTTGATGATCCCCCTATACCCACCAGATACTAAGTGCCCTGCTTGTTTTACTGGATGCTTGGATCCTTTTGGAGAACATGCAGTTCATTGTAAGGTAGACCCGGGGTTTAAATATAGACATGATCATGTACGAGATACGTTGTACGATGTATTGTGGAGAGCGGGTATTTCTGCGAAGAAAGAAGCGGCAGTTAACTTTCTGACAGATCCACATGAAGGTAGATCGACACTTCGACCAGCGGATGTTCTTATTTTCGGATGGGTCAATGGGAAACATGCATGTGTCGACCTCACTGGGGTCTCTCCTTTAGTGGGCTCAAGGCTTGGTACGTTCACAGTTGGACAAGCTGCACTTCGGGCTGCCGCAGGCAAGATTTCGAAACACGAAAAAGCTTGTTGTGACAATGGACATGCCTTTATTCCCTTCGCATTTGATACATTTGGTTTCCTAGCTCCAGAGGCGGTTGGACTCCTCAAGAGGGTACAAAAAGTCATGCACAGTAATATCATGACGCCAGGATCGAGAGAATTTGTATTTAAGAGGATAGGATTTGCAATTCAAAAGGGGCTTGCGGCGCAACTTGTTGCTCGCTTGCCTGCTAAGTCGATGTAATGTAATGATAAAGTAACTATTTCAAATTTCAAGTCGCTTATTTAAACGTTCGTTTTGAATTTTATGCTACAGTGTTAGAGAAACAGAAAAAAAAAAAAAATTGATCGTATGTTTTTCTGAATCTTCTCAACTCCATTAACACTCTGATTCAAAACACAAAATCCATGGCAAAGATTAAAGATCAGAAGATAGAGAGAAGTAAATCTTCCAATAAAATAACATAATTTTTTTCCCCTTTATTTAATCTAAATCTTGATTATAATTTCATCAGCAAATCTGTGATTTCTTCTCAATTTCTCTTGTTCAA
>JAJJMA010165626.1:0-10686 GCA_023529015.1 Papaver nudicaule | reverse complement strand
GTATTGAAGCTCAGAAAAACAAGGAAGTTTGGGTACGAATTCATGGTGGATTTGGGTTAGTTTGAGCTCGGGGAAAACAGAGAAGTTGAGTTGTTGGGGCTGTTCATCTCATGGGTGTTAGATGAAGGAAATTAGTACTGATTGTGTGGATGTTATTATGTGTCGTGTTGTTGAATGATGAATGCTTTACAGGGACAGAGTTGTGTGCTACAGAGAAGAAACAAACTGAACTCATCAATTAACAACAGAAAACACCCATGCTGAGTGTTTGGTGAAATTCCTGACAGAAGCCGCGGAAATAGGAAGTAAATGGCGAGCTGATGTTGCTGGTTGCAGGTGTTGGAATATGGAATTTAAGGTGTGAATGAAGTCACTGCGTTGAATCATGAAGAGGGTTGTTGTTGGAATCGAGAATCGAAAGCCAAGAGATCGTATTTTTTAGAGGAGGTTTAGGTGAAGAAACTGACTACGTACTGATGCTTCTGTCAGTGGTCATTGGGAACGGTTTGAGGCGTGACTATGTCAGAATAATGTATCTGATGTCGTCGATATAAGAGTACTGAATGGAAGAGAATGTTGTGGTTTAAGAGTTTGGAAAGTTGGGGCTTATTTGGTTCGAATACAGGGTCAGAAAGTGATGTTATAGTTGGAGATGGGAGAGAGTGTGAACTGCAGACTTGTCAATTGGGCTTCCCGGGTTTTGGATTCAGACCAAGTTGGGTCTGGGGAGATGGACGTGAACTGAAATTGAAGTTGGATTTGCTGTGCACAGAAACTAGAAAGGAAAAGAGGTCGCTGACTAGTTTGCCATGGTCCGGTGGAGGTGAATGAGTGATGTTTGGCAGAGGTTAGGACTGGGTTTAGAAAAAAGAGTATGGAAGAAGTTAGGGTACGGATTGACAGGGAACAAAAAGAGATATGAGAGGAAGCACACAGGAGGAGAAAGGACATCTTGGAGGCGCAAGAAAGAGTTGCTGCTGTGGGAAAAAGGAAAAGAGCTGCGCAACTTCACTTTGGAAGAACCTCAAAACAGTAAAAGGGTTCTTCATGTTTATTATTTCTTTCTTTATAATTATTATTGATTTTACAAAAACCATGTCTTTCTAATTACTTTGTTAATGCAAAAGATAATCTTGTAGGTTTTGTTATTCATGTTCTTGGACAAGGGTTTTCCAAATAAAAGTTTAATTGTTCATGTCACTACACCAATTTTGCGTGGTAGCAACGGTGCCCATCTGTTGCTAAAAGTGTTAGAAACGGGGGCTGGCCGTTGCTATTCATGGTGTGACGAATTTTAGCAACGGTAATGTTGTCGTTGCGTCTCTCGGTTAGCAACGGATCTAGCAACGGCCGAGTTCAGCCGTTGCTAGATTTTGCCCGCAACGACCCATTTTCCGTTGCTTAATTTTGCCCGCAACGGCCTCGTTACCGTTTCAAATTTTAATCAGCAACTGCCAGTTTACCGTTTCGGATATTTTTACCAGCAACGGCTCATTGCCGTTTCTAAATTTTTACCAAAGTCAAAAAAAAATGACCAGGTCAAAGAAGACCAAGCTTGACTTTGACCTGGTCAAAACAAGCTCAGTCTGACTTTGACCTGGTCAGTTCTGGTCAGACACCAATTTCATATTTCCCCCAAGTACACAGTTGTCCAAGTATACATCCATTCATACATTCACAGATTCATTCATTCAAAGTTCATAATTCAAAAAATTCTGACACTTGGCCAAATTCAATATTCCATACACTTATAAAAAAGGCATACATTTACTTAGCCAATTAGTCCCATTCGAACATAAAAGCATCTTTTAGCTTGGCAACCGAATGACATCAACTGAAAGTAGAATATGCATCCTATTGTGAAAGTAATGCAGCAAATAAACTAACAAGAGATGTACCATTTTCCAGCCAATCCAGAAACGTCGCCAGATTGATCATCAAGCTGCTGCAGGACAGTAATTGAAATCCTCAACTCTAGATCATGATTCGCTTTAAATCCGTCTTTAGATAACTCATTCAACAAATCAGAAGTTGCCATATATCTGAAGACTGAAATCCTTGTCTTTACCAGGCATCTGTAAGTGCACCCAATGAACAGTTATCTTAGGACCCTAACGCGGAGTAACTGAATTTATTCATGTATAAAAGAAGGAATCAAGTGGGACAGGTTTTCATCTAACAATTAGAGGTAAGAAGAAAACAATGAGTACTGACATTCTGGGTGCAAGAGAATTCCGTTAAGAAAATATATAGTTCTTGTTACCTCAGTTTTCCAATATAGGTAGCACTTGATCTCGAAATGTTATCCGCATGAATGGAGATATTGATCAACGAGGAGAGCTGTAAAATTGAAGTACAAATTATTGATCAGCTAAATAAATTTCGATGTACAAATCAGAAAAGTTATGATGAAGAATATTGCAGCACTAGAGCCAATCAGCAAATGTCGGTAAAAGATATCACAACCATGAAATTAAGTGAATCAACATCCAAAGAAGCGCCAAAGTACCTTACATCTCATACTGATTATCATGCAGGGAATGAAAAATCAGTAGGCAATAAACAAAAAAAACTGTATGGGCCATTTTCAGCAAGATCAGAATGGAGAAACTGATCAAGAGGGCCTACAAATGATTTTTCAAATATCATACCTTGTCTTTTCTTATAAGTTTGCACCCTTCAAGAGAGCCCGTATTCTGAAAAACCTCGGCGAGTAGGCTCTCTGTGACATTGACATGTATATTACCCACGTACCTGAATCACAAATTAACAAGAAAGAACTAAGGTACATGTCTCGAAGAGTATAGCTAACTCCAAGTTACGACAATTATAAGTCCAGAAAAAATCATACGTCAAAAAAAATGATGTGAGAAATAGAGATGTCGGTACCTTCTGGAAGAAACGTTTTGCACTGACAGGTGTGTCCCGTTGTATAGCTTATGCATCCGAAATACAAAATCATACCATTTAAAGTTCTGAAGAATCACAACCTGGAGGATTCAGTATAAAAGCAAATGGGAACCAAATAGGACAGGAAGTAAAATGCTTGAAAATTTTGTGAAGGATAATTAGGTTACTGATAATTTACTACCTCAAGATTTCCATTACAAGGGTCAGCATTAGGTGTTATCTTCATGCCTCCACCAAAGAACTTCGCATTTCCTATGCAGAGGGCTGTTACTTGAGGAATTAATTCCCAGTCGCCCCCATTGATCTATAATATTTAAAGCATTTAATGAATTCGATAAAATCTTAAGAGTTAAAACAGTGGCATCAAAGTACCAGAAGGTTCAATGTGTCTATAGCTGATTTTAGTGGACCACACTGACCTTGATCCTGAGGTCCTGATTACTGTGCCCCATGAAGCCTTTTAATGCGCCAATAACATAGCAAAGGTTCCCAAATTGTTTGTACCTCGATGCATAATATCCAGCCTTTGCCTCGATACAAGGAAGATGGCCTTACAGGTGAATGTCAGCAACATTAAGGAAGTAATGAGGTCACTTTCACTACTAATAGCCCCAATGTTTATTCTAGTTCTTAAACCTGCAAACGCAGTTTTATACATGTTACAAAAGTAACACCAATATACGCATAATGTTTCTTTAGGAAAGCTTGTATTATATTTTTCTTGGTCAAGAATGAAAGCACATAATTGCTACCATAGGAAAGCTTCTACAACTTTGTGAACGCATTAGAACGGTAAGCATAAAAGGTCAAATACCTCTAAATATACGTTCCACTGCTTCATGTGGGTCATTTTGCCTGATAAAAGAAACCATAAAGATTGTTATCACTCCATGAACAAGGGCTAATAATGAATCATCCAAAGATCATACCAAATGAAGGCATGTGGGAGAAGCAGCAACCAACCAGCCAAACGTTCTGGCGAAATCAGATCCAGTGCCTAGTGGAATAACCTACAAAATACAGAATTCTAAAAATCCTTAGAATGCTTATACAGGAGTTTACAGGCTCACTAGTGTGTAATCTATAAGAGTATAAGCAAATGTTACGTAATAAAGTACATTCAGTAACCACTTACGCCAAGGGCAGTTGTATGACTATTCCCCTCTTCATGAGTTGTAACAGGTTTTCCTGCCCAGAAGAAGCCATTTACGACCTGCAAATTCGAGCCAAAGTATGATAAAAACTCAGAAGTATAGCATTTGTTAATGGTTCCTAACATTATGACCAAGCTCGAGACATAGTTGACCCTACCATGACAACAAAACTTGACTAACCACTCAGTTTCATACAACACACTGTAATAACCTATAGACAGAAGAAGAAGATAAACTCACGAACCTCGTGAAGGGTACCATCGCCTCCAACTGCAACCACAGCATCAGCTCCCTCCCGTATAGCCTGCATACAATATGATGCAACAAAACAGCTGATGAAAAAAGCTTAAAAGCTAAAATAAAATAAAAACGAATTCTGCAGCTTATAGTATCCAAAATTGTAACTCCAAGAAGCAGAATGTAGAAAAGAATCTCACCTCCCTTGTAATGTCAATGGCATGAGTAGGTCCTGATGTCAAACATTCACAAATCTGCTCAAAGAAGTAGACATTACTAACGGAGTTAAAATTCAGTACTCACTCAACCAAAATAACCAGAGTGTAACAGCAGGTTCCTGCAAAACCTAAATCATAATTCCTTGACCAACTATCTAAAACCCTACAAAATAAAAGAAAAACAAATCAGATACCCATCCAAAACACAACAAATAAAAACCAAAAATTAAACAAAATCAAAAACCCAATTTGTAAATCAACCAAAAAAACTCAAAATCAAACTAGGGTTAGGGTTCATTAGGAAACTTACCCACGAACAGTCCTCAAAATCAAAAATACAGAAACAAAAGTAGGGTTTTTCTTTGTAGATCTGACACTTTGAACATCATCTGAGGAAGATTAAAGATTAGAATCTTTGAAACAATTAAGAAAAACATCTGAATCTAGGGTTTATTTACTTCCTAGATTTGAAATAAGAAAATTGAAGACCTAAATTAGATCATAGGTTTACATCTTTCGTATAAGGATTTGGTAATGATGTTAATGATAACGATGAAGATGATAACTAAGGGTGGTGGTAGTTGGTAGTAGAAGAGGGGAAGATCCGCTGCAGGAAAACAAACGAGTGGTTTTTTTGTTTCTGTAAGAGAACAAGAGCTCTAGAAAGAGAGACGAAGAAGAATGATTGTGGCTGAGAGGGAGGTTGGTTAGATCGATGGAAGGATAAGTTTTGGCACACATTCATCCCACACACTTCATAACTAGGGCGGAAAAACAACTCTAGTGATATCTATTTGGGCATAAAAATCCTAAAAAGTGTGGGGAGGTGTTTTTGGCCGCACGCGTACACGGCACGCGCTAAAAATAAGCAACGGCGAAATGCAACATAAACTGGGCCGTTTCTAAATTCCGCAACGGCCCATTGCCGTTGCGGTATAGCAACGGCAGCATTATCGTTGCTACAATGTGTTGCTATTCGCCAAATTTGGTGTAGTGTGTTTGAGTTTCATAGGTTGGATTGTTTGAAGAGTTTTTCATGTATCATGCCTTGTATGATTCATAGTTAGGTTCTAAGAGCAATATCCATCCGAAACCTATGATATAGAGCTTTATGAACTATAGACTTTTATGCCTTGTATAACTAGTACTTAGAAATTCTATCTTAAGGTTGAGACCAAACTACATATTTTGAGAATTTGTTACATTCATTCTTACATTGACATATCTTCCATGTTAGTAGCTAGGTTGCCGCAATACATGAGTAAGATTGAGACCTTTGGGAGAGAACATGAGTGACATATAACCTACAATTGATTCCGTAGCCTTAGCACTTCCACATCCTTGATTACATGCTACTTTTCTTTGTTGGAGTGAGTTTATTTGTGTATTTCCTTTGTATAAAATTCTGAAATTTTCTCTTTTACAAACATCATTGAATTGGAATTGATTGGTTAGTAGTATTGATTGAAAGTTGTATTTCACACTCCTCGTGGACGAACCGTGCTTGCCTTTGTCTACAATATAGAAACCGTGCACTTGCGGTACATCTTTTAAAATTGAATAGTATCCAAGCTAGTGGGGGCTGCGGATCACCCTTCCCATAGGCCTTTCGCTACTTGCCTCGCCTCAAACAGGCTTTGGATATCAAAGTTGTAGATATCTGGTTTGCCTGGGTGCATAGGAGGCTTATGGTAGGTATCGAAGATGCCAAATATCCTCCTAGGAGGCTTGTGTTAGGTATCGAAGATACCTGGTTGGTCAATGTAGAGCAGGATGCTTATGGTAGGTATCTACTTCCAACATCGATTGTTCAAGTAACACTATGGGGGAGTGTCGGTCAAAGATGAAGCTTATACATGGTCATGTGTTCTTGTCGCGACCTGGAATTCGATTCTTTAATTCTCTTTGGCACCTCCTTAGGGTGAAATTTTGAAAGAAGGTTCCCTTGGCTGCGTAACTCGCTTGCCATTCCCGTGAATGTAAGCAAGCTAGCTACTTTGGGGTTCCATCCACCCTAAGGGTAGAGGTTAATATCATTTATTGTCCCCGCGACGCCTCGTTAAGGAGGTTTCATAGGTTGCATGGCAGTGGGTCCAAATGCCTCTAACTTATGTAGCTTCGATGCAAAGTACCCACCGCTAACGGGGTGTCTTGTGGGTATAGGAATGCGCCATGTAGTTAACAGGGCCCTTACAACTACATCGACAGTGCCTAGTCTAGTAGGACTTTGTTTATTTAGCGTCAGGGCCTTTTATTGGCATCAAGGCCTTCTATTTGTATTTGGCGTCAATGCATTTTGGTAGATATGCCTAGTCAAGTAGGACTTTTGTTTCACGTAGATTCATATATTCCTCCCAAAATAAGAATTTTCCGTCATCAAGCTCTTGCAAGATTTTGTATCATTCCATTATTTTAATTGCACTCGCTCCAAGATTGTGTTTGTATTAATGAACTTCTACAAACTCCAGATGGGGACTCTTAATACTGGAAATATAACGCATATCCCTGCTTGACGTGCGTCTTCATTATTTTGAGTAGTTCATAACTTAAGACAAATAGTTTGGCAGCACGTTCCTGGTGACTCAAATGCACCCCCTTATTCGTTCTAAATAGCAGCAGCAGCACAACAAGTGTACAGAATATCAGTAGCGTTTGAGATACGGGCATCAACAGAATGGTTGTAAGTACGGTGGCAACGAGTAGTATCCTTAGCTGAGTAGTATCCCTGTTTCTAGCGCCAAACTATGTCGGTATAAAATCTGCTTAGAGATCTTATACCCAACAGCCATTAGATCTATGAACCTCCAATATGAACAATAATCAAGCAAATAAGGTGCAAAATGTAAAGTAAATGACACATGATTTTTTTAACGTGTTCGGAGCGATGAAAGCATCCTATATCACAAATTTATTGTATTCTTAGTGTTTGATTACATAAAAATCCATTAGAGGAAGCTCAAGTTCTTGTTGTGTAGGGAAGAAGATGAGTAGAAGAGATGGAGGAAGAGAGAGAAAGTAAAAAAGAATAATCTCTCTCTATCCCTAGTGAGGTTTCCTTTATATAGAGAAAATTTACATAGAAAATTACTAAAGTACCCTTTCCTTAGCTATTAAGTAATGGTGAGCTCGATGCATCTCCTCTTCTCGATGTCAAATGACTTCGGCTTTAGTCTTCTTCCTTGTGGCGAGCGTAGCGATTTACTTCTTCGATGGATATTGTCTTCGAGCTTGATCTATACTTAGAAGGTGTAATTGGATCGAAGCGGTTCCTTGGATGGGCGGTCAATGGTTTGTGCGATTCGGACTTAGACTCTCTTCCGTGCTTCACATTCATGATGTGTTATCTTGTTCTCTTCTCAGATGATGGCACGTGGCTCGACGGAATTATGCCCCTACAAACCTAGTCTCTCTCAAAGTCCTCAAGACTTACTAAAAATCCAACCCCTACAAATAAGTTCGAGTTCGTTATATATAGTGTGAAATACAAAGTGGAGTATAGCTAATAAGACAAGATAAATATCGTGGGTGTCAGATTTTGTCAAGTAAGTTGGTTTACACATCGAAGTGATATCGAAGTTGAGGTCGATAATTATATTCTTCGATTAACCCTATTTGGTATAACTGGACTTTCGATGGTATCAAGAGCTTCGGAGTGAGACTTCTCTTCGATGTAGTTGTCTATCGAGGAAAATTTCCAATCACGGGTATTACTTCTTCGTAGATTCTAGGTTGTCTTTCAACACGCGTATGATCTCGATTGTATGATTGAGAAAACTCATTGTTGTACGATGGGTCTTTGATTTATTCCCTACTTCACATTTTTATCGAACTTATCTTGCTCCCCTTCTAGGATGTCGACACGTAACTTGGTGGGTTTATGCCCCCACAATTTGCCTCTTTCCTTATCCAATGATCGAAGATACTGAGGAAGGAAACTTCTAGTGCATCCTTTCTTCGACACGTGTTCTGGCCTTTACTTTTGTAACTGACACACGTTAGATCTAGGTTTCGAATTTGTCGCCCCTTTTCACCCTTTTACCTGATGCGCCAGTTCGCTCTTCTTCATTATTTAAACTAAATTCCTCCCTATTTTACTTCTTTCTTCTTGGCAAAATCCTTCATTTTTCCAGAACTTTGTTCTCTAATTCTCTCATTCCTTTCTTGAATCTCCTGATTCTTCATCTCATTTAGATTCATTCTTACTTTTAATTTTACAATGGTGTGCCTTTCCTTCTTGCATTGATAACTGATTTTGAAGCCTTTTTGTCTGTTATTAATTTTACTCTAACCGTCTTCTGTCATTGTTCTTTCAGAGACCCCGGAAGAAAGAGGATAAACTTTCTTGGGACGAAAAAGCTAGGTTGGGTGGCTATGACAAGAATGCCATTCCTTATACGGAAATTGTCGATGCCAAAGTTTTTTTTCCCCCCAATTGCTTCAAGATCATGACTGCAGTGCCATGCGAATAATTGTTTCTGGTGAGCAATTAGGTGCCGGACTTCCTTTTCCCTTATACAGTGCATCGAATCCACTCTTTTACGAGATCTGAAAAGTAGGTGATACCGAGATATACCACCAACTTTTGAATTCGTGAACCTAGTTGATTAGGTTGCATGAACGATCTCACAAATCAATATTCAAGCAACAACCCGAGTACAGTTAAGAGAACTGAATCCCAACAAGAACAAGTTCTCGTAGATCTCAATAAAGATGGATTCACTCAAGGGTATGAATCAACAAACTTGCAATACTTTAATTATATAGATAAGAGACAATATAATGCGGAAGGGAAAAGTAAAGCAAGACACCAGAAGTTTTGTTAACGAGGAAACCGCAACCAGCAGAAAAACCCAGGGACATAGTCGAGATTTGAACACCCACAGTATTAAGCGAATACAAACGCTAGCCTACTCTCAGACTTCGGACTGGAATGTATCGAGACTGAATTAACCCTACAAGAAACTCAGCTACCACCGTGCTCCTACGTCTCTTGACTCCCAGCAGAAGCCTACGCACGTGATTCCCCTAGCTGACGACCTTTACAGGCCTAGGATTTGCTCCACTCCCCTTCGTGAAGACTAGCGTTATCCTGCCTCTAACAGAACGCCTGGTGTACTCGATTGTCTTTCAACAAGAATACGGTTGTTGATTTATTTTAGACTTAAAGTCAAGGTTAATGGAAATCGATATGCTGAGCAGGGCTTATTGATCTAGCCTAAACAGCTTTACCTCGTAACGTGTGGCGAACTATAGATATTTATCACATCAAGGAAATTCTTAGCTGCAACTAAGGTGACCCTAGTACAATCGTCGGCAAAAACCAGATGAGAGATGGATATGAAGCCACGACCAATTCATATTCTTTTGATTTTCCCATCAGTTTCAACAATCTAGATGAGTCTATTGAGACTATCCAAACAAAGATTGAATAGATAAGAAGACAGTGGAACCCTTGTCTAATGTCATTGGTGGGGCTAAAGGTTTTACCTAGAGATCTATTACAAATCACTGCAATAGAAATAGTACTAATACCATGTGCCACTAAAGCCTAGAATCTTCATTATGCCTATGAGATAAAACCATCTCACCCAATTGAAGGCCTTACTCATATCAATCTGATACCCATAAGTTATTCATTCCCTTTACGTTTCTCCTTAATGTGAACGACTTCTTGAGCGATAACAATATTGTTTGTTATTATCCTATTAGACATAAAAGTCGACTAGTAAGGGGAGAAAATTTTGGAGACAATTATCCTTAATTTATTTGCTGGGATATTAAATATTATCTTATAAGTTGTGTTCCAGAGACTGATGGGACCGAAATCCGCAGGAGTTATAGGAGATTCAAGTTTAGAAACATGAGCCAGAAAAGTAGTGTTGAGTTCTTTTAAATTGAATTTGGACCGAAAAATGTTGGACCATCGAAACAATATCGTTGCCAATCACTAGCACTGATGTTTACATTTTTTATGTTTAACCCACCAAGTCCTGGAGACTTATCCGAGGCCATATTTTGACAACCTTGAAGATTTCATCATGTAAGAGGATTCCAATAATCCTCAGATTCCTTCATCTGTGACTTCAGCATAGAAATCAACCACAAGATGAATGTAATCAGAAGCAGAACCTGAAGTTGTACTATATAGTTGAGAAGTTAAGGATTCA
>JAJJMA010165616.1:0-13738 GCA_023529015.1 Papaver nudicaule | reverse complement strand
AACTCAAGGATATTTCGGTAATATCGACGTGTATTTAAGGGCATTGACGATTTTTGCCAGGCGGATTTAACTGCCACCTCATAGTTAACGGATCACTTAACCAATTTGTGACCATTTTGTAAATGGCTTGTATCAGTGTGATGGTTTTGTAAATCGGGTCATAATTGTATGACCTCCTTGTAATATTCCCCAAATCAAATGTTTGTAGTTGTGAATGGATTGTGTGTGGACTTAAGTAGAAAGTATTTCAAACCCATGTCAATCAAGATATTACTTGTTGAGGGCTACTTTTTGCTTGTCCTCGGTAATAAGATGAGATTGGTTTGAACACACAAATTAGCAGACTAATTTTATCGTGCCATTCAAGAAATATTTTTAGTCCAGAAGATGAAGGGAAAAAAATCTAAAAGAATTTGGAAAAAAAAATTGAACCCACGACGTGTGAACATAAATGAACTAGCAGGAGGAGAACCGTTAAAATAAATAATCCAATGATTTTTTTTTGAAGGAAAGGACTGCATATATTAACTTCAAAGCATTACATAGGTGTTTACAACCGTTGATATGATGTTTCCAAAAACAAAGTAAAAAACATCAAAACCAACTTCCAAAAGGGATCTAATGCTCCTAGTTACCATTGGTGTCAAAAGTAAGGTCAAGTAAAAGAAACTAGATCGAATCCACAAAGACGAGTGCCGGATGAACAGAACCAAACCACTGAAGTGTTGCCATGCACAATAAGTTGACGGCAACCGGCCATTTACAAAAATGGCCTGACGTAACGTATCCTTTAAGGCAAAAAGGAATTACCCCATATCGATGAAACCAAACTTTTTCCTCATCCCGCCAGAGCTTCATAAGATTGTCACTAATCCATGGTAGACCTTCGAAATTCACAAGTCGAAACAGGACACAGCAAATGATGCAGAAAAAACTAGCTAACTTAAAACTAGCAACCAGAACTAAAAAGCAAACCATACTACTAAACAGTACAATAGGAACATAACCTAGCACATCAAACTTAAACCACCTGAAATCCATATCATCCTTACTACCCACGCTCATGTGAATGTTCAAATGTTTGGGACAAGTAAAAATGTTAAAGTCCAAGACGAAAACCCGCAACATCCCATGAAGTCCTATACCAAAACCGAAGTTAGTAAGTCTTGTCGAAGTGCGATTCCTAATAGAAGTCACCTGAAGCTGAATGAAATTAAGTAGAATAGAGAGATGACATAAGAAAATCGCTTGACTCCATATATCGATGTTTGTCCTTCCCAAAATTGTTACCTTCCGTTGAGATAAATTCCTCTTAGTCTTATCACTTAAGCTAACGTGGCCTACGTGTCTTGTGTTGGTGCTTATATACCCCACGAAAGTGACTAATTCAAGGAGAGCAAAAAATTGTTCCCCCATGAGACACGAATAATCCAATGATGATGGTGCTTTTTAAGGGAAATTTATTTTTTAATTTTTATAGCATTATTAGGAAGCAAAGCATCGTTCAAATCCCAAGTATCCATATATATTGATGAGCAAAAAATAAACATGCAGAAAATAATGATCCAATTTCAAACATTTTGATTTAATAGCATCACACTTGACCGTTCTACGTATATTCAGTTGACATAGTTTTCCAACACATTTTCAAAAGAACAATTTATTTTTATTGATTAAGATCTTGAAACTAGTCAACCTAGTCGTACATAACTGTAGACTGGGGTTTGAAATGATTTATCCTTTCATTACCTTTTTGTGGTCGACACCAAAGCACATTTCCAAAAAAAATCAAAAAAAAAAAAATTTATTAAGATCTTTAAACTCGTATAAAAATTAAAGTTCAACAAATAAAAAATATCTTTTTCCTTTTAGTATTAAACTTAGTAGTAAAAATAAATAAAATACCTTTTGTAATGCCTCACGTCATTGGGGCGGATCCAAAAGAATGGGGCAGATTTGGGTTATTCGACGAGCCGCTTGGACGTGTTAAGGGGTGGCTAAATGGGTAGGCGAAAAACCTGTTGTACCCTTTCCCAAAAACGTAAAATGTCACTACTACCCTTTTGCTAATTAGGTTCACTATAAACCTACCGAATGAATCAATTTCATTCATTCTCCTCCTCCCCTTCTTCGCCTCTTCTCCTCCCCTTCCCCTCCTCCACCACCCAATTCCGCCTCTATCTTTTTTTTTTCATCACCATTCTCATCCCATCTCACCATTTCTATTCGGTTGCTTCTTCATTATTTGATTTCATCGTCGATTATTCGTCGTTAAGCGTCGATTCGATAACGATTCATCGTCGATATAATGGCTCCGACAAAGAATAAAGGAAAGGAGACAGCACCCCCTCCTTCACCTAGTCCAAATTCTTCTTCTTCTTCTACTCCCCCTTCAACTCGACGAGAATTTGGCGAAGAAGACGACGGAGACGAACATTCATCCCCCGACCCACAAATTGAAAATTGGTTCGAAGGAGAAGATAGAGAGAACACTACATTGTCAGAATTGGTTCCACCAATGGTTTCAGTGAGGTAATTCTCAAGCTTATGTATGAATTTAGCAATTAGGGTTTCCAATTTTCGCCCAGAAAAACTAGGGTTTATGTATGAACATCATAACTCGGTAGCTTATAGAGCTACCGAGTATGAAAATTTACAGAGTCGGTGGCTCTTTTGCTTACCGAGTACTTATGGATTATACACTACTCGGCATCTCTTTTGACTTACCGAGTATGATTTTTCATATCATATTTTTTCTGTAAAATTTTTAAGGTATAATAGGTAGCAATTTTGCCTGCCGAGTAACAATTTTTCTTACTCGGTAGCTCTTCTGTTTGCCGAGTATGTTTGTGCAGCCGAAGGGTTTAACACCACTCGGTAACTCATTTATTTATCGAGCTACCGAGTAAGTGTACTCGGCAGCTATATTGTTTTACCGAGGGTCAATTCTCCTCACTCGGTTGCTTTTTTGCTTGCCGAGTATGTGTTGTGCCTTCAATTTTACACTACTCGGTAGATACATGTACTACCGAGTGGTGCTAGACACATGTACTTTGTTTTAGAACCTGATATGCTAGTTTTTTTTTTCTTTGTTTTGTACTTTGGTATACATTAGGGCCCGGGAAATTAGAACGAAGAGAAGACACGACAAGCCAGTACAATACAATCTAACTATACAATCTCCGGAAAGTCTACCAGCACGAACTAAAGGGGGTCAGAAATTAGGAGCTAATCACCGCCGGCAAAAAGAAATCGAGGCTGCTGCTGCTAAGGCTGAGAAAAAGCTTGCTAGGGTTGCTGCTGCAGATAGATGGAATCGAGAAATGGGTGCTCTAAGTACAGGGACTTCAGGTGCAGTTGGTTCTAGTAGAGGTGTTTCTAGTGGAGGTGGTGCAGGTAGAGGTGGAGCTAGTAGAAAACAAGCTAGGGCTGCTCCTACAACTCAGATTGAACAAGAAGAAGAAGAACATGCTGATCAAGTAGAAGATAATGTTAATAAGAAAAGTAAGGACCACCACTTGAATTTCAAAATGATCGCAGATCACGATGACGAAAAACCTCCTGGAACCCCTAACGATGGTGGTGAATTGCTTTTTGGTTACAAAAATTCTTGGGCGCGCACAATCTATTGTGCCGAGGTAAGAGGTTCAACCTTTTTGTTTTTTTTAGTTATTTGGTTACCTATTGTTGCATACCTATAGTCATGTTTATGTTGTTTTCCTAGGATCATGTGGAAGCAATTCGCATTCTGAAACCTGTATCTTCGGCGGGGAAAATGAAGTTGTGGCCCATAGAAGATCTTTGTTCCGGAGCTCTTGCACATGTGGAGGCTTCGGGGTTGTTGCCAGCTGTTGAAAACTCCATGATAGACCATGATAGGGTCTTCATATCAGCTCTCCTCGAGCGTTTTTATGGCGAGACCGACACTATGCATATGCCTTGTGGAGAGGTTACAATCACTCCAGAAGATGCACACTTTATCACTAAACTCTCGCCTGAGGGCAAGGCGGTTGCAGATGGCTACACGCCTTGTGTTGATTGGAAATAGCTCGACCGTCTCGTTTTAGAATGCTTTGGTTGGAGGCCGGCTAAGTATGAAGAGGAGTGGAAAAAGTGTGCCACATACAGGAATAGATAGCTCGACCTTAAATCACTAAGGGAGCAGTTTAGCGGAACTGCAGCGCGGGAACAACAGGGGTTGGGGATATCTAAAGAAACTTGCAAGCATACGGCTACGCCGTACTTGCTCTATCTCATTGGGTGTGTCATCTTCCCCAACAAGACAGGTAGTAAGGTCGATGTCAACCATTTACAGTTGCTGGAGGATCTTGACAAGGTCAAGACCTACGCTTGGGGAACTGCATGCCTTGCTTTCCTTCTGAAGGAGATGAGGACTGATTCGACGCAAAATACTGCTCAAATTGGAGGAAATGTTGCTATACTTCAGGTAATTCTATCACCATAAACCTCGATTCCCAATTTTGTATTTCGCTTGCAACTTCTAACATTTTGTGTATTATACCTAGGTTTGGGGTTACGAACATTTCCGGAAAATCAAGCGAGCAACTAAAGATGATAAATGGAAATCGACTGAAGGTTATGGGAAGAGGTGGATATACACTAGAGGTCAAACTCAGGCGAGAAAACACATCCAAGCACAAGAATTGATTGACCTCCGGATTCCGTTCGACAACATTACGGTTGATGACATTACCTTTGATCCATGGAAGGATAATCCGGATATATCCCGTGTCCCGCTGAGATGGTTTTTTTGGGGTTTGTGGCACCCTCTTGACTATGTGATGTATAATCCAACTCGTGTACTGCGTCAACTAGGGAGGGTACAAGGAGAACCTTGGAGGATGATGGGTGAAGGGTGGAACAAAATTGATATTGATAGTTGCGGATGGACAGAAGATTCAATCACGGTAGAACACAACATAGCTCCAACCATAGCGACTCAGTGGAATGTGAGAAATGAGTTTATCTTGAATATTGGCGAATGGGTTGTGGGACAGGGTGATGTGGCGCCGGAATACATGGCATGGTACCGGAATGTTTCTCACCCCTTTGTGATTCGTCAACATGGGAATCAGCCAATATCAACTAGATTACCTCCAACAAAGGGTGGCGGCACAACTACCTGCGGGTCTCTCCTTAAGGGATTGCCCAAAGCTATGGTTGCTAGAGTGGTACGTATTCTTGTTAAATTTTCTTAAATTTTGGTTTAAATTATGGTTTAAATGTGTTGAATTATGGTTTAAATTTCATAGAGAAACGAAGAATTGAGTTTGCAACTACCTCTATTATGGGACATCTCAGGCTAAAAGAGCCTTTGAGGACAAGAAAAATCACAGAAACCTGTGAACTTATCTTGAATTTTGATAATGAAGCATATGCTACGCAGTATGGAGAGACTAGTGAGCCATTGGAGAGGAGCAAGCGTCCGTTGGATTCAACCAGTGCTGATCAAGAAGACGATGCTGATGAAAGTGGTGGAGGTGGAGCTGCTAAACGAGTCCCGAAGGTAATGCGTTCTAAACAAGGTCGTGGTGGTGGTCGTGGTAATTGAAGTAAGTGGTTTGTTGAACTTTTGTCGAAGGATGTTGGACTTTTTTGTTTGGATTGCATTTGTTTGTTTTAGACCTTTAATGCGGAATTCATGTTTTATTAGGTGTGTTACACTGCATTGTCAGAATAGAAACACTACTCGGTTGCTTAATTGTTTTTTTTGAAGCTACATGTATAAGTTAATTGTTGTTATTCTGTCTGTAGAAATAGGTATAATCGACGGCTTATTTTGCATTTTTGAGCTACCGAGTATTATTGTTGTTTAGAAGAGACACTACTCGGTTGCTTAACTGGTTATTTTGAAGCTACCGATTATGCCTGGAATAAATGAAATGGATTTAGACAAATAAAATTTCATTAACTAACAACTTAATGGATTACATTGAAATTAAAATTCGGTTCTTCTTCTAGATGACTCCTAATAAGTGTAAGGATTAATAATAAATCAACAAACATTCCAGCGAATGAGAAAACCCTTTAGTTCGGCGTAATGTGCTTCGTACTCGAAATCTTTACCTTTACCTTGTTTCCATACCTTCAAAGTCACAGCATATACTTCATCCTCCGTAACATCTTTCCCAAGTTTAGCTCCGACCAAGCGACCCAAGTGCATAAAATCATGCGCGTTTTGGTGTATGATCCACCATCGATCTGCCAGGCCTCTTGCATCTCGCACATATTGTTTTGATTGATAGTCGAAGTCTTCTTCGATATATTACCAGATGGAGTTCCAGTTGACGTCTTCACACGAGTTCGATATAAAATACTTTGATATATTGTTTTGTCTACCACAATTTTTTTGTAATTCATAATCGAATATAACGTCTTTACAAATACGTAGATCTTCTTCCAACGTAAACGGAGCGAAACTACCTTTCTTTCGTGTTGATGGAGGAGGAGATAATGGTTTTTGAGATGGAGTACACTCATATCGGTATTCATGAACTAGCTTATCGGTGAAGTTTCGATAACGTCTACGAGGAGGAGGAGATGATGGAGGAGGTGTTGAGATAGGTTCCTTTGGTTTCCGTAACAAAGAAAGTATTTGTGTTGGTGATCGAATGGCCCTTTTGTTGTTTGAAGATGAACTTGCCATTGTGGAAGAAGGCAAGAGAGGATGGGTTTGGGGAAGATTTAATTTATAGCAACTACTCGGTGGCTATGGTTGAATTCCCAACGGATATATATTTTGAAAAAAAGTACACATTTTCAGAACGACTACAGTACTCGATAGCTCGATTTGGAGGATACTCTACCGAATATAAAGATTCAAATTTTAAGGTACATTCGGTAGGAAAATGATCTACCGAATATAAAGATTCAAATTTAAAATGTATATTCGGTAGAGCAATGGCCTGCCGAATATAAAGATTCAATTTTTTTTGAAATTTTTAGGCACTTTAACCCAAAAATAGTGTCGTTTGGGGAGATCTCTATAAAAGAAAAACCTTCTTCCCAACAATAACCACACAAATATTACCCAACTTTCTTAGATCAAACCACCTATATGAGATTTAAACTCCACCAATGACAAACATTGCACAATGGGATATGGAGGAGGATGGGTCGTTGGTAACTGCGTTCATCATTGTTTACAATAAGCATCCAAATGCTGGTTACGTCTCGTTTTGGAAGGGTGTGGGGGTTCATTATCACGGTTTCACCGGGAATACCAAAGAACGCACGTGGGAGAAACTAGCAAATAGATTTGACTACATCAAAGGTGATATGAGAGAGCATTGTATAATATGTCAACTGATAGGTTCTCCATTTCAAGACGAACACACTTCGGAAGAAGATGTGAGTATTATCTTCTAGTTTTCCAGCTTGATCCAATCATGGTGTATTTGCACACTAAAGTTTTGTTCTTAACAATTTCAGAAACTAGCTTTCAAGACGCTATGGAGGCAGCGGAACGGGGCTCGCAAATTTAGACATGGATGGATTCTGAAGATGCTGCTAAAGCACTCACCAACATTCATCTTAGATTGGCTATTAGTCGATGATCCCCACGCCACTTACTAGACCTGGCTATATTTGAAGGACTCCTAATAACTTTGTTTACATGCTAATCGGTAACTCTATGGAGTTACCGAATCTAATATTCGGCAGTATATATGTGTTTTACTGCCTACCGAATATATTTACTTTCAAATTTGGTACTTTATAGCTATTCGGTAACTCCATGGAGCTACCGAATGTACCTCGTAACTCTCAACCACAACGGTTATTTATTGAAAAATATATCCGTTGGGGCTGGTTCCTCTATTTAGGATTTGTTTCTGCACCCATTTTTTCCTCTCAACCAAAACTGATCTTGCCCTCTCAAAACCAAAACTGATCTTCAAAAAAATGAGTGATTATATTTGTTTCACCAATGAAGACGAGCTTATGGTTATCAAATCGTTTATTCCAGTTTACCTGGAACGACCAGCAGAATGCCACTCAATGTTTTGGAAGAGAGTTAAAGAAATCCACGTTGAATTAGATGGGAATCCAAAAGGCCGTAAATGGAGGGACTTAAGCAATGCATTCGACCACCTAAAGATGGTCATCAAAGATTATATTCAGATTCAAAAATGGGTTAGACGATCTCATGGCGGACGTTCCATCCAAGACCAAGTGAGTTTTTTTACACATTAATGTTCATACAATCTTGAAGGTTGTAACTAACTTGTATTTATTTTGTGGTTCAAGGTGGCACAAACCAATGTACTTTGGGACATACGACATGGAGGTGCATTCAAGCATTTAGAACATTATATGTATCTTAAGACGTATGCTCCGACATATCTCCAAGTACTGAGTTCTGAGGTTAGAAGGTCTGGTTAGAAGTAGGGATTGAGAAGATGAAACTTCCAATGAATTGCAGTGAAATAAGGTTGTATTTCCCTTTGGGTGATGCACCATTCGGTAGATCGGGTTACAATAAGAGCTACCGAATATGCACTCGGTAGAAAATAATTTTATTTAAACTTACCGATTATCTGTACCAATAGCCTGTACCAAAAATCAATACGATTCGGTAACCATATGAGCAACATTAGCTACCGAGTACACATTCGGTAGCTTGTATTGTCTACCGAGTATGCTTTCCTTAAAGTCGTTTGTACTGACTGAATATGTATGAGCTACCGACTGATAAATAATTTGCATTTTGGAGCTACCGAATATAAGAACAGAAATCCAAACAAGTGCATTTACCATAATATGTTCCAAGTACAAATTTCATTTAACCCAAAAAGCTTGCTCTAATCAAGATATATTGTCAAATTTATGGCACAAAATTCATCCACACTAAGATACATACCTTATTCCACATCAATCATGTCGCTCGGTAGGGGATGTTGAACCTTTCAATCTTCTATGTTGGACGCATACTTCTCAATCCAAGCAGTACAGTGGTTGTCTGGAAAATGGGTTGAATACCTTGCCATGGGAGGTAGGGGACAATCTTCTTTTAACCTCAAACCAATGAAATGGTCGGGGCCTATAAACGCTGTGACGACTCTTCTACCCACGTTTTCCTCCGTACAAACCGATCTTGTAGGTACAAAAGTCGAACAATGACTTATCCCAATCGAAAAATAATGGACAACGTAATCTAATGAGTCCGCAATTAGATATCCACACCATGGCATTCGCATCCAATACTTGGGAAAAACTGTCTTCATATTCTTTCGGCCATTAATACGGGCAAGATCATCGTTGAATTGTTTCAATTTATCCCTACGATTACCTTCCAACATCATTCCAATATAGAATTCCTTGTCCTTGAGGAGTTGCTCTCCCATCTTCTTCCTTGTATATCCCACTGGAGTGAGGTTGTCAATAAAAACTTGTTGTCGTATTCCAAGTTGCTCCACAACGACGTGAAAACCACAATTTCCATCACGTGGAACATCATCGGTTGCTAAAACAAATTTCCGTACACATTCCGGAAGTTCTTCTAAATGACGTACCGTAGTTCTTACCAACACATCATCAACACTTACTTTGGTCTCTTGCACCGACTTTGGTTTCACTTGCCTTGAACATTCTCCTTTGTCAATAATGGGTCGTCCCCTTTTTTTTGGAACCGGATCCGGTGTAAAGTCAGCTTCAGTGTGCTCATGCAGAGAAGGATCACACTCAGAAGAATTCTGCTGCTTTGTGGCCGAAATCTTCATATTCTTCAACTCCAGTCTTTCTAGTTTTCTTGGTTTAAGGGTTGGCGGTCTTCCTGGTGGTTTTTGCTTCATTGGTTCTTCATCTAAATTTAAGAAGGGGTGCATTGCCACCTCCAAGTCGTCGTGGAGGTTTTGCTTTTGAGAAAAATCGTTCTCGTCGTACATTGTAGCGATCCGATGACACAACGACGTTTCCATAAAAGCAGTTCTTTGAGGGATTTGGAGTGAAAGATAGTTGCTTCCAAAACGGATCAATGTCTCTCATATCAATTCTGTGTACGTACTTACCAAGCTTGTGCGGACAAGGTAGTCCAATCCCCGACATCGTCTTACAATTGCAATTATCATCCGGCACACCGTGGTCCATATACCACTTATGATCTTTCATCATGTGATTTATGGCCCATCCCGACACTCTAGAAGTTAAACACGAAGAAGTGGATGACCTTTGTACTTTCTAAAATATCTTTGCCTACTCCACTCCATTCTTGCCTTTATTTTGGTCAAATCACGCTTTGTGAACTCGTGAATACCATGTTGGAGCGACACAACCCCATTTTGACCTCCTTGAAGAATTCTTTTCAGTCTCCCATGTTGAACCTCCACCACACTTGTTGCCTCGTTCTTATAGTTTTTATAATCATATGTCCATGCACGAACAAACATCTCCTTTAGCGGCAACCACTGTTTTTGACAATACTCTACTGCCAACTTGTGTTTTGGGTTCTGACTCCACTCGAATATCCAATCCTCCAGGTTCAGTTCATACTCTGCCTCGGTCATAGACCAAACAATCTTATCCCATCCTTTTTGAAATAGCAAAAATAATCGGTTACCATCCTTAAACTCCTCCTCAAACTTTTTTTCCTCTAACTCTCGTTGTTCATCGGTGAGTTTACTAAGACGTTCCCGTTCCTCTAATTCAATGTCCGCACCTTTTGGACGCCTTTTCGGTTGCTTTCTGCAACGCGCTTTGATGTTACATTGGATGTGCCAAGTGCAAAGAATATTGTGGGGCCCGGAAATACTTCTTGGATGGCATTCATCAAGGCTTGTTCGTTGTCCGTAACGAAAACGTTTGGAATTTCACCCGGATTGTAAAGACCCTTCACCTTGTTCAACATCCAAAAATAACTTGGTTCGATCTCCCTATCCATCAATCCCCAAGCCACGGTGAAACTTTGTTTGTCCGATGTGTGGCAAGCAATATTGATCAACGGCATGTTGTATTTATTGGTTTTGTAGGTGCAGTCAATCAACAAAAATTGGTGGAAGCATCTTGCAAGTTTAATCATATCCGGATGCGCCAAAAAAATACGTTTCACTTCCCCGTTAATGGTTTGTCTTCTCATTGTGTAGTTGTGTTGCTCGCATAACCAAGCCGATTGAGACATAATCAATCGACCATCCCAATCCAGCTTTCTAAACATGGCTTCCGCGGCTTTAACTGTATTCAAAGTAGACAAGTTGTTGGGGTCTTGCTCCCTTATCATAGTGAGGATTTGATTCCCGGTACTTGTGCCCGTCATCGCCCTTACAAGATCCATTTGATGTGGAGTCAACTTAACATAAGCAACGTGCCCAACAAGACTTTCCGGATCATCATGGTTGTGATAACCATTCATTACTTTCATTCTCCACAATTCATCACGTCCAAGATTAAAAAGAAGCTTGAACGGACAATCGGTCTTCTTTGAATGAGTATCGTAAATCATGTCGGTCTTCTTTATAGGCTTATAACCCTTTGCTTTATGACTCTCATCCTTCCTACCGCACTCACAAATCATTTCAAATCTATTCCACCTTGAATTTCGACCCGTGGTTACTACGCACATGATCTCTTTTGCACGCACCTCAAGCCAAGCCTTTGCATCTTTCCTCTCTTTCCATGTCTAGACGAAAAAGTCACAACAATTAGAAAACCAAACCAAAAGGGATAAAATCATAGATAAATACAAGTGTAGGAGGCATACCAAGTCAGTTAGATAGTGCGAGGAGGTATCGGGTCGCAAATATGAATCATATTCAACAACATCATCCTCGGGAAGGTCCCCAAAGGGTACAAGCTACAAAGAAGATTGAAAACATTAGACAACTAAATTGGAAAATTAACAACAATCGGTAGCTCGATGAAAAAGACAAACTGCCGAGTAGTACTGGAAAGCATCACTCGGTAGCTAATTAAGCCACCGAATATAGATGAGGTTTGGCCAATATTCTGTACCAAAAATCAATATGATTCGGTAACCATTTGAGCCACCGAGTACAATTCGGTAGCTTAGAAGTCTACCGAGTATACATTCGGCAGCTTAGAAGAGATTTCGAGCAACCGAATGGTTACTTTATTGTACATGTACGGATGGTGGTTGGGATATTCGGTGGCTCCATTAATGGTCTGGATCTACCGAATACTCTAACTGCAACATTCAATGCATGCAAACTTTGATTTTGCATACGTCAATCAACCATTACAAGCTAATGGGTTTCAAATTAGAGCATTATCTGATCATTTGGAGTCGAGTTCACTTCCTTTCCCTTCTTCGATTCTTCATATTTTTCCAAACACTCTTTTTCATGGTTTTTCTCTATAATGATAGATTTCCAACAATCCATGGCTTCCTCCATGTAAGAGGAATTCGTAGCATGATCACCTTCACGAGAAGAAGGTTCACCCCGCTCAATCTCACTCAAAACAATCATCTCAAAAAAAAAAAAAAAAATCTTCTTCTTTTTCTTCTTCTAACTCTCTCTCAAAATAACAAAAATAACACAACCTAAGCTAATCGTTGGCTAAGTAGATTAATTTGTAGTTTGGTTAGCTTATTCGGTAACTTTTTTTTAGTTAATCGGTAGCTTAATATGTGGGGGTATTTTAGACAATGAGATAAGGGATAGCCTAATTACACCCGGGTGAACGAGTTTTCAAAAAAATTTGAAATCTGCCCCCATTCTTTTGAACCCGCCCCAATGACGTGAGGCAATGTTTAGAAAACCGGCCCGGCCCGGCCGGTCAGCCCGGTAAACCCGTGACCCAGTCAATTTTCTGGGCTGGGCTAACACTGACCCAGTAACTTCACCAAAAACCGTTCGAATTTTTGCAACTCGGGTGACCCGGCCGATCCGCCCGCTAAACCAGCGACCCAGAACGATTCAACTGGTTTGACCCAGTAAATTTTATTGACCAGTTTCACTAACCTAAAATTGTTCTTGTTTTCTGAATCTTCAAAATCCACAACGAATTTAATTTACAGATCAAAGAAGAGAGATTAGTAATCTTCCAACAAAATAACAAAATCTCTTTTGCTCTTGATGTAAATCTTTGTTACAATTTCATTAATGATTTCTTGTTCCTGTTCAACAATAATTTCTCTTGAGCATCGGTGCCTGCAATATATAACAATTAATAAGATCTCATCAAATAACAAATCCATAAAGACAAAATCACATCTGTTAACAAAATAAGAAGATCTACTATGGTATTTTTAGATGATGTTCTTGATAGTAACGGAATAGAGAAGAAGAAGAAAGATAGTAAGAAGAAGATAATGATTTTAAACCTTTTGGCATATAACAACGTGTTGTGAGAGATAAAAAAATTGAACATTTACAATAAAAGCAAGCAAGAAAAAAAGAAGAAGGAAGAAATGAAGAATAGAGGAGGAACGCGGAGGAAGCTATGGTTCACTCACGGAGTAAAACAAGAGAGCTTAGACACGTATGATAATTGATAGATACGTGTAGTGGAACCCCAGCTGTTTTTAGGCGAGTTTGGGATTGCGGTGAGTTTTACAAAAGTGATTTTCTGTTGTGCTGTGTTGTGCGTTGCTGTGCTGTGCTGTGAAAATAAAGCAGTTGGACGTTTGGTAAATTATAATGTAGAAAGTGCTGCCTGACTAACAAACTGTAAATTCTGTTTGGTAAATTGTAATGCAAAAGTGTTGATACTATTATCCAGAAATTTGATCTACTGGACGAGAAACCATGCTCCATGGATGTAT
>JAJJMA010165607.1:0-18586 GCA_023529015.1 Papaver nudicaule | reverse complement strand
GTCGAAGATCACGTGTCAGTGGTTCAAATCCACTTCTAAGCAGCAGGGGAGACGGATTGACTCAAGTTTCTGCAGGGTGAGAGACGAGGTGTAGCGCAGTTTGGTCAGCGCATCTGTTTTGGGTACAAAGGTCCATAGGTTCGAATCCTATCACCTTGACTTCATCCCTCTCCTTGGCAGTCGAGTCTCTTTGAGCCTCTCCCGTTGGTCGAGTCCCGTCCGGGCATCTCGCATACGCTCGAGTCACTTCATCCCTCTCCTTTCATTCGAGTCTCTAAAGATCCTCTCCCGCTGGTCGAGTCACTAAACTCTCTTCTAATGTCGTAGATAAGTATGATTTCCAGTGAATCCTTTTCCCAACAAGCAAGGGCTCCCACTATACTACCGTTGCGCGTTAGCACGCGCATCCCTTTTCTTGGTCCAACAAAAGAGGCAGTTTTCTTCTTCGTAACTCCTACAAATGTCTGTCTAGGGGGGGGGCCCCAATCATAGGAAAAAAGAAATTATGTCATTCCGAAGAAGTCTTCTACAAAGGGAAAGCTTCTTAAGAATGAAAGTAAAAGTTAGTGGATAGGAAAGATCTCCAGAAATTCTTATCTCATTCCATTCCAGCGGCTCGACTAATAATCAATGGAGAAAACACAAAAATCTATGGTTTCCCGGTAGAACCCCATTTAGCCCAAGCGGGAAGGTAGCACAGCTTGCTCATAGTGCAGGCCCCACTTATGTATTTTTTTTGGCTGAAGAAGCTTCAGACAGGCTAGAGTTCCTACCTTCTTCTGACTCCATGGACCAAGATTTGCTTTCATTATGTGGGCAATACCGCTCAAATTTAGTAGATCATGTGGATGTAGAAAAAGCTTCTCATTTTGATGAAATGGAAAGATCTTTCTTCAATTTCCATTTACCAAGTTCGTATCTTTCTTTCGTATGTGAATTCGATAGCGCCAACTAATGCAGGAGTCCATATAGATCGGGAAAAGATTCAAGGTCGGGTCATACGACAAGAAAGTCTCGTCCGTACCTCTCGCATACGCTCGAGTCTCTTTGAGCCTCACATGTATGACATATGAGTTCTTTCAGACCTCCGGGCCTCCTGCGGGATGATTAACAAAGCAGAAGGAAATGAGCACGCAGTGTCAATAAACAAATTCTCTCATTATTCGTTATTTCCGGGTCTTTTAATTGCATTCACTTACAACAAGAAACAAACACCAGCTATCACCTGCATTTTTGTGTATTCTTCATCCTTTCCTTGGTCTTTCGTTCTGTCATATTCCTAATAACCTATCCAATTACAACGTATTAACCGCTAATGCACCTTTCATTTATCAAATCTCAGGGACATGGTCTAATCATGAAGGTAGTATTTTATCATGGTGTTGGATCTCAAGTTTGTATGGATTCCTTCTTTGTTACCGGGGTCGCCCCAAGAGCCATAATGTCTCAAAGCGAGGAGGCCCTAGGGAAACTCTTTTATTTTCCTTTGTTTCGAACTTCGTGAGAAACTCACAACTGGCCAAGGAAAAAAGGATGAGTTCTTTCTTGCATCTGGCACGAGATGACAAAGAGAGAGTTTCGTCTATCGATGAACAACGGAATGACGTAGTTGTTGGCATTGCTTTGTTTTTCTTTCCTTTCCTATTAGCGAGTTTCGATCCTTTTGTTCTCAATTTCTTCGTTTGGACCGAACCGCTTGCAGAATCAAAACCTGTATTACAAGATCCTATATTAGCTATACATCCTCCTTGCATATATGCCGGAGACATCGCCAGTGCTATGGGATTTGGACTATGTAGATCCAAAATGTTGAATGGGCTTGTGGCACGTCACTCGCCGCCAATGCGGAATGATGCCGCCGAAAAGAATGGAACCTTGCTTCGCTCTGCTGGATGCGTCAGATCCCAACTCCTGAAATTCAAAGGTGTAGGCACCACTACTTCGTCTCTTTGTTGGACCGCCGGCGCGAGCACAGTGGTTTCTGACCAGGAATAAGAACCTATTCAAATTTGGATCTTGACATGTCGGTGCTTTTTAACCGTAGGCATCTTGCCAGGAAGTTGGTGGGCTCATCATGAATTAGGTTGGGGTGGCTGGTGGTTTCGGGATCCCGTAGAAAATGCTTCTTTTATGCCTCGGGTATTAGCCACAGCTTGTATTCATTCAGTAATTCTACCACTTCTGAATTCTTGGACCTTGCTTCTGAATATTGTCACTCTTCCATCCCGTGTCTTAGGAACCTCTTCAATACGGTCCGGGTTCCTAGCTTCCGTTCATAGTTTTGCGATAGATGATATATGAGGACTCTTTCTCTGGCGCTTCTTCCTTCTAATGACCGGCATATCTATTATTCTTTTCTCCCATATGAAGCAGAAGGCATCTTTTCATAGAACCTATCAAAAAGAGATGGTTGTGGCGCGAGCACGAGGCGGTAGATAATCATCCTGAGATCTTCAGGTCTATTGGCATCAATATGTTATCCTTCGCTTTCTTGATCCCTTTTCTGTTATTTGTCTCGAGACTACATGCGTTCCCTATCCACTTTTTCTTCTGTCTTGTAGGCATGTCCTGAAAGGTACTCGACCTAAGTTAGGCCCTCTCCTTTCAGTCGAGTGACTTCGTCCCTCTCGGTTTCATTAAATGGATGATTAATCCCGTGTCGTCCCTTTTGTCTCAAAATTCCGTAAAAGGAGCTAGATCAGGAGCTATAAACAATAAGATATTGGCCGAGGTGGTGATAAAAACAAAGTCAAGGCGGACAAAGCCATTTAATTTGGATAGGACGGGGCCGCCCTCCATAGAAGGGTACTGCCATAAGAGCGAAGGGTAATCTTTTTCTAGTTCTATTGATCTCCGCGCCTTCTGAAGTAGAGCACAGACAGGCCCACACATGATCACCCATCTATGAAGCTCGGTGAATCGAGTATAGAGTCAATGGACAAAGAAAAAAGCCGACTTAGTCTCATTGAATAAGAAGGAGATGGCCCAAGCTTAGTCGTCGATGGAGTAGAGTAGGGGTAGGCATAACAAATAGAAGGAAGATAAGACCAAGAGCTAGACAAGGCCTATCCCGGGAGAGCTCATGCGGGGAGAGATGAGGGATGGGTAAAGAACTTTCCATGGTTCTATAAATAGGTCAAATTTGGTGAAGAAAGCAGCAGAGTCATTATTGAATTACCAAAGCAATTACAAGCTTTAGCCTAAACAGAAGATGACTTAATAAGATCCACCATTAATGAGTTGTAGTAGTACTAGTTATAGCTGTGGTTTCTGTCATTGTAAGTCTCGTTGTTGTTCTTCAAAGTTGTTTCTCAAAGTTGCAAAGCCTGTTGTCAGCCAATCTTGATTTGTAAGCAGAGTTTTTGTATTCAGACCATGTGAATTCCTTATATAAACTCTGTTCTCCTTCTGCCAATAGAGATGGTAAGGGTGCTATTCTTCTTTCAACGGCGGCCCACCAAAATATATCATTCACACCCTAGATTTCATACTGTTCTGGATCACTCTGTGTTTCACACTCTTGAACCTCCCATTACTCATTACCTGCACAAAAAAAGGAAAAATCTCCCATAAATTACCATAGAACATACTTTTAGTACAATTTCAAACATAAATAAAAAAATGAACATTTCATTTCTGTGAAGTGTGAATGAGTTAGTACCTGTAGAGAATCACCAACATTAATGAAGAAGGAATTTTGATCAGGCAGGAATCCAGGACCCATCTTTATCAGCAATTTGCAGACCAGTAATGTTGTTTGATCTTAACACTGATATTACTTGAGGGTCTGTATGTTCTCCAAATCCTACCATATCTCTAGTATGATTAGGACATGAAGGGTAATGATTTAATCGAAAAATAGAGTCACTTTCTTCATCTTCTAGTAATCTACTAAATACATTTCTTTGTTTAATCATTAACTCATCTGCTAGTAATCTAATTCGGTAGCTAAATTCTTCACTGATGCTATATAATTCTTCACAACAGACCTATAAACCCAACAAACAACAACAATGTCAAATACAAAACTTGAAACAGAATAATCAAAATATGAAAGTTGAGAGTGTAAGTGGATAAATTGTTACCTGAAAAAATATGGGTTTTCTCTTAATGAATTGAATAATTCAGAAGAGGTAGAATCAAGATTTGTTCTAAAGAGAAGGTATTCAATCCAACCCACATCACCATTTGGTCCATTTTCTTTGTTTCCAGAACCAAATGGATTAGCAGGACCAGCTTTATCTTTTTCTAATTGAGGTAAAGAGAAAAACTTAACAACTTCAGATTCTAATGTACTCATTAATTCCATAGGTATACCATGGTTGATGACTTTAAAGAATCCATATTCTTCACAAGCTTTGAGGATTTATATACCGAGAATCTCTTCTGCGCACCGCCATGAATGCAATCATATGAACCAAGTTCAGAAGAATCCCATCAGGGAGTTGTAGATGGTGAAAAATGGAGAAGGGATAAAAGCGTAAAATCTCCTTCTTTATGCCTTCCCAAGAGGCGATTGCCTACTCAGGCAGATCTCTATAGCTCTACGAGTTCCCTCTTATAGCCTCCCGGGTGGAAAGAATGATATCGTAGTGCGATTGCATACTCAGGCACATCTCTATGGCTCAGAATACAACCTATTATACGTGCTGAGTATACTCTCTATGAGTTCTCTCTTATAACTTCCGGTCGAGAGAATAATATCATAGTGCAGTTCTAATAACCCCACCAATCCATAAACCCATCAATTTACTTCATGTCGACATCGCGTCGAATTCCTCGATATCAGAACTAAGTTGCTCACTGGTATGTGGTGGAGAGTTAACAGAGACGCATCCTCACGGATTTCCTCTTGAAATACGACTCAATACCTGAGTCTTAACGAAAACCTCAGAAACATAGCAGCTCTAAGCCTGTCCAGAGCTCTTTGAGAAATATACAACAGCCTAAACACACTTAGGCAGGCCACAATCTAAACACGGAATGGGCTAACGAACCATGGATAAGCATGCCATGACCTAAAATATGCCATAGCCCAAATACACAAATATGTCATAGTCACAGTGGTGTGGCCTAAAGGTACCACAAGAGATTGGCCTTGGCCAAAGCCAAGGCCGCGACAACATTTCCATGGCGCCATACCCATGGCGCCACACATCTTCTGGCCTTGGCCAATGGCCAAGGCTGTGGCAGCACAGCCATGACGCCATGACCATGGCGCCACACATCTTCTGGCCTTGGCCAATGGCCAAGGCCGGACAACACAGTCATGGCTCCATACCCATGGCGCCACACCTCTTCCGGCCTTGGCCAATGGCCAAGGCCGTGGCAGCACAGCCATGGCGCCATGCCAGCACAGCCATGGCGCCATGCCCCTGACACAACATCTTCTGGCCTTGGCCAATGGCCAAGGCCGTGGTAGCATGGCCATGGCGCCACGCATCTCCTGGCCTTAGTCACATGGCCACGACGTCATGCCCATGGCACCACGCATCTCCTGGTCACACCAGCATCCTTGGCATCCATAACGCCAAAACCCACGACGCTACCAAGGTCGTGGCCACTAGGCCACGACGCCACACCTACTTTGGCCAAATCATGGCCATAACCACGCAACGCTGCTAAGCTCAACACAACTACGCAACATCTGCATACTGCACGAGATATCAAAACATCACACGCGGGGATAACTTTAGGGGTATTGGTCTGGCGGTCTACGACAGTTAGGAAGAAACTGATGGAGATGATGGGCAGTTATACGAAGATGGCGCGAGTGGACATGTTCTACACAACTCAAGCAGTTACAGAAACCAACTCATGTTCTCCACTCCTCCACTCTTGAACGACTCCCACCTTCTTTATTGAGAGATCAGGGTGAGTTCAACACTATAAATAGAGGCTTCCTCTATCTTCCAAGGCATAACATCTTTTCCAGAACCTCAGAGCAAAAACACCCGATTAACTCAGTACACCTCTAGCCTTGGAGATTTCCAGTCACCCTCACGACGGAGATCTTGAACTCTCACACCCAGAAACACATCCTCAACCTGATCTTAAGTTTCTTCCACTGTTTTCCTCCCTAGACCAACCTCATCCTCGCTGTGACCGAAGCAAGACGTGAACGACCATTGACTTGGTTTAGGCTCGTCTTGTTCGATTTTGATCTCGAGCACTACAAAATTACCCAGAGACGGTACATATGTTTTTCAGGTAAAAACATTTGGCGACCACAGTGGGAGATCAATCTCTCGGTTTCAGAAGATTTGCTCAAAAAATGGTTGAACTAGGGACAGGGTAAGACTACAAAAAAAAAATCCCAACTCTACAACTGAAGCCGCTCCAGCTTCCAGCGCAACACCTACCAGTCCACCCACATTCAGCGTCCCAGCATCCAGACCACCCACGATGCTTCCCCTGTAACACCTACTGTCTCAGCAACCCCTGTCACACCCATCGCCACGCCTACTCCAACTCTCCTGGAGTTGCCTCGGTAAACCCTGTTGTTCCAGCGACTCCTGCTGTCCCAACAACTCCTGCAGATCCAGATCCAGTTAGCACCCCTCGTAGTAACCCCTCCTCTTCGATCAGGATCAATGCTACCACCCTAAAGGAAGAGGAAGTGCCAAGGACACTAACCTTGGAGGAACTAGTCAAGTGTCGAGACGATCTTCCAGAAAGACGGATCAAGACACAAGTTGAAGTCTTGGCTCATCTCGAAACTCTAACCGCGAAACCATCACCAGGTTCACAAGCCAAAGGAACTCCCAGAACTGCTGCTAGTACGAACACCATTGCGATCCACACCTGGGATGATAAGATGATCCCTACTCAAGCAGAGCCTCAACACGAAGAGAGCCACAACTCGGATAAGTCGCTAAAAGACGATTCGAATAGACTACTCCAAGCCCCAGAGGAGGAGACGACGCTACCTGTTCACCATCACCGACAACCGTGCCCACACAAAGTATAGAGGATCCCTCTCCTCAAGAGGGGAGCATCAACACCACCAAGTGTTGAGGCTCAGAAAGTTCCCGGAGCCAACGCTGGAAGAGCCTACAACAATCTTGCCTAGCATTGGTACGTGGAGCGAAATGATGAACGCGTTCTACCACAAGTATTTTTCGTGCCAAAATAGGATCCAAGATCTCGACTAACATAACTACAATTGGTGTAGCTCGAAATGACCCTTGTCTACCGTCCCCCCCATGAAACCACAAAAGATCTACCACGACTGCACCAGCGCTACTGGAGAGGGCCAAACCCCTAAAAAGGGAAGAGGCTCATAATACCAATGACGACAGCAACCTGATCAACAATCAGTACAACAACAACTTACCTTCCGTGAGTACCATCAGCGAAGGGAGTAAGAAGAAGAGTCCAGCTACGGAGGTGACACACCCAAAGCATACGACTTCAAGCTCGCTTTGGAAACTCCAGGTGACATCATGGGTCAAAGCGGACCATGACACAAGCTACGGCACCACGGGTCACGGCACCACGAGTCACGGCACCACGGGTCACGGCACCACGGGTCACGGTGCCACGAGTCACGGCGCCACGAGTCACGACGCCACGAGTTATGGCGCCACAAGTCACGGCGCTGCAACTATTAGAAAGGGGTAAACCGAGCTTGTAATACCCATGAAAACAAAGGATTTACCAACAAACACTAAAGAGACGTACAACCCCATCACCACCAGGAGGATGACGACGAGACATGGGGACTCCCGAAATTACCACTGCAACCAGAAGAGAGGCGCGTCTGTGTTTCGTCCACACCAACCTTCCTATCCAGGAGACCCCTCTCCCATGGGATACTCCTCACTGGAAGAAGTTCAGAATTCGAACTTTATATCGATGGGATGGTTCCTGAACTCTCTTACGACGCTCTCAAACGTGCTAAGAGATCTACAAGGCTGCAAAACGATCGACGACAACCGTCCCTGTCTTGCTATAGAATGATCCAAGCAGCTAAGGATTGAGGAAGCTCGTGATAATAAGAGACGCGTTAGACAACGGGGTATCGACACAATATGACTCAAAAGGTCCCGAACAAGAACGTGACTCAAGCGCAAGATACAGATCTACAACAATAACAACGAGAAGTGCGAAGCCTATACAGGATTCCCAGACTCATTATCTTCAAAGAAGTACTGGAGCTGTTAGACGTCTGGACAAGAATGGAACAACCCGATTACCCGGTGATTCTCAACAACTAAAGAGAATACTCTGCTTACTCGAGCCTTTACCACCTCCGAAAGGCCAATACACGAGAATGTTGGAGGGAGCCGACGAACAACACGTTCCTGCACAAGGAAAGTTGATCCCAACAAAAGACGTAGTAAGATATCCCAAAACATGGCTGGGGACTCTTCACCACATCCATTCTTCACTGCACCGAACACAATTAGGAGTGCTGGCTGCCGCGACCCAATCAACGGTGAAATTTCGTCAAAGGAAACATAAGGTACAACATACATGCCCCTGTCTCTACCAAAGCGCTTCATCATCATGGAAGGACCTACTCGAGCAGAAACATCCATGCAGCAGGGGACTATCCGCTAAAAGTCCTTCAAAGGAAGGAAGATCTAAGAACTCCAGTCAACACCGACATCACTACCGACGCCTCTACAGAAACGTGAAAACCACCAGGAGCCTTTGAGGGACCTCCGTACGCCAGGATTCATATCTTTGCAGAATCTTTATGGTAGCAACGCCACCAAGTCTTCATCTTTCGAGTAAGCTAGCAGTATCATGGTTTTGGCACTCCTCTCATTTATCACTAGCAACGAGTATCCAACATCCTTCGTTGGCAACCCAGATTCAAAAAGATGACAGAGTGGAGTGTTCCAAGCGCAAGGACTTCAAAAGATGCGCCAATAGATGTAGAATGGGAAAGACTTCCGACATAATACTTGTTCACCTAAAATTCTACCACAACATGCTAGAAGGAGCATTCATCACTACGAAATCAGAGTTAAAGCTTCTAGAGCAAGCGGTGTGCAAGAAAGAATCTTGATACGAGGATTAAAGGTATTTGTCTCACTAGACCTTCACAAGTTTCAAATTCTCGAATACCTTCCACCACGAAATATTCCTGTAGCATCACACCTTCCACCACAAAATATTCTCGTGGCTCTACAGTCGTGGAGCCACAAGATTCCTTCTACCAAAACTATCTCCGTGACTCCGCATTCGTGGAGCCACGAAACACCTTCCATTAAAATTACTCCTGTGGCTCCGTGCTCACGGAGCCATGAAACGCCTTTCACAAAAAAATTCTCACAGCGTTACAAAATAGAAAACTGCCTTCCCCAGAAGATATCTCTTACAATAAGAAGTTCACCTAACCCTAGCCCCACAATATGTTTTCACCACAATATACCTCTATGGCTCCACAGAGTGTCCTCCAAGTCTTCATTAACCCTCTGGATCAACACCATTACCTACAACCTCAACGCTAGTTACCAATCAAAGACTATAAACCATCTTATGGAGAAGTTAGTTTATTTTGGGTCTCCATGAAGCAAACCTACTCTGGAGACAAACAAAGGCGTTCTCACGACTATACACCAAGTTCGCTATACGACGACCTTCAAAAAAACGAGAAACGCGAAATATTAGTAAAAGATCTGAGGGTGATTTTTGGACACCATCATCCTGATGGTGTCTAAAATTGTGTGATAAAATTTCCTAGCAAACCAGTTCGTGGTTTAAGAGATATGGCGTAAACCCTACAGTACACGACGAAGTAAGTGGACAGAACGTATGTATGAAGCCAAAATGATTTATGCGGAAAGCTCGCGAGGAATTTTTGGTCGAAATTCGTACACAAACTACATATTAATGTCTACAAATATGTGGTAAAATTTTATACAATAAATCCATGTGGTTTGAGAAATATGACGTGAACATTGGGGAAAAGAAAAGCTGTCAGAATTTGCTGCGCTAGCAATTTTCGTAGGGAAGAAGTAGCCGGTTTGAGAACTCCACAAGGGATTTCGGAAGGATTTTCGGACAAAACCTTTCTCTTTGTGTCTCCCAGCACATACTAAAATTTCATGCTAATCAAGCAAGGGAATTGGGACATACGACGCAAACACTACAACACACACGAGACGCCCAGTCAGGAATCATGTGCAAGACCACGTCAAGTACTGCGGAAAATATACGAGGATCCTCAGAGAGATTTTTGGACACAATACTCCCCTGGATGTCTACTACCATGTGTAAAAATTTCACAATGATACAACAAGTGAGTTAGGAGATATGACGCAAACACCAGGAAACACGCAAGACGCGAACTGTCAAAATTCACGACGAAATACTCCTAGAACTTTACTACTCAGTAAAGACGACGAGGTAACAATCTTCATCAAGTAGTTCACCTATTTTAACTCCAACACCCTCTTCAACGACTGGGGACTTGGCACAATCATTGTGCTTTGGAGGAATTCTCTATGAGGGGATACCGAGAGTATGGGATCCCCACAATAAACACGTTAAGAGGATATATAAGACGGGAAGGCACATGTTCTACACCAAAACAGGAGACGTTCAGATCTACGTCAACAACAAGAATGTGATCGACTTCCCCGGTGTCTCTCTACCAACTGCTACTGCAGACTACCACTGGATTGGTCATTATCTCGTAAAGCGTCAGTGTTCCACCCCACTCAGTACTACAGACTCAACTTTGAACATCAATAGCCGCTTCTTACCTACTAGAAAGTACGCCACCCGATCTTACACCAAAGGCGCTGCTCCGGAAATCAGCTGATTGCAGAACCACCCGCCAAGTGGAGACGGTCAAGGAGAAACAAGGACCTGGTCACGACAACGAAGGAAGGAGGAAAAGTTCTCTGCTAAAACGGGTAGAACCTCTCCTTTCTTTTTATTTTCTTGGCTAAGTCCTAGCCTAAGTATGTATTCAGATACATAATACTGGGAATCCCGCTAGGCGTAGCATGCCCTTCCCTAGAAAAGCCATGGCGCCACAGAAGCTTGTGGCGCCACAAAGGTTGTGGCCCCGTGAAGCCCATGGCGCCACACACACAAAAAAAAAAAAAAAAAGTGGACTTGGGGTTCATCTCAGACACCGGATTAGCTTTGTGACATGTGGATATCTTGGTGTATAACTGGGATAATGGGCATGATGTGTGTATGTATATCACAGTTGTTTCACCTTTTACAGGCGTTGTGGTGCGTGCTTTTGTCCCTGGCAAAGCAATTGATGATGTTGTCGCTCGTAAGAAAGACAAATACTTGGACAAATGTATTGTTCAGGGATTAAGTCTCGGTGTTTTGGCTTTTACCACCTTAGGGGAGTTGGGTAGTGACACTGTGGAGTTCTTGAAGAGATTGCGCAACTATATGGCTAGTCATGATGCAAACGTCACAGTGGGGGATTTCCTTTTCCATAGGATTGGGGTTGTACTTCAAAAAGGGATTGGAGCTCAGCTTGTTGCCAGGCTCCCATCCAATTCTTGTAAGCTTCTTTCAGTTGATGATGATTAATAAAAGATGAACTTTTATTCAAAAAAAAAAAAAAAAAAAACACGGAAAAATTGGTAAAAGATCTGAGGGTGATTTTTGGACACCATCATCCTGGTAAAGCTCGCGAGGAATTTTTGGGTGAAATTCGTACAAACTCCATCATAATGTCTACAAATATGTGGTAAAATTTCATACAATAACTCCATGTGGTTTGAGAAATATGACGTGAACATTGGGGAAAAGAAAAGATGTCAGAATTTGCTGCGCCAGCAATTTTCGTTGGGAAGAAGCAGCCGGTTTGAGAAATCCACAAGGTATTTCGGAAAGATTTTCGGACACAACCTTTATCTGTATGTCTCCCAGTAGATACTATAATTTCATGCTAATCAAGAAAGGGAATTGGGAGATACGACACAATCACTACAGCACACGCGAGACGCCCAGTCAGGAATCATGTGCAAAACCACGTCAAGTACTACGGAAAATCTACGAGGATCCTCGGAGAGATTTTTGGACAAAAATATTTCCCTGGATGTCTACTACCATGTGTCAAAATTTCATAATGATACAACAAGTGAGTTAGGAGATATGACGCAAACACCAGGAAACACACAAGACGCGAACTGTCAGAATTCACGAAGAAATACTCCTAGAACTTTACTACTCACTAAAGACGGCGAGGTAAACATCTTCATCAAGTAGTTCACCTATTTTAACTCCAACACCCTCTTCAACGACTGGGGACTTGGCGCAATCATTGTGCTTTGGAGGAATTCTCTATGAGGGGATACCGAGAGTATGGGATCCTCACAATAAACACGTTAAGAGGATATATAAGACGGGAAGGCACATGTATCTACACCAAAACAGGAGACGTTCAGATCTACGTCAAGAACAAGAATGCGATCAACTTCCCCGGTGTCTCTCTACCAACTGCTACTGTAGACTACCACTGAATTGGTCATTATCTCGTAAAGCGTCAGTGCTCCACCCCACTCAGTACTACAAATTCAACTTTGAACATCTATAGCCGCTTCTTGCCTACTGGAAAGTACGCCACCCGAGCTTACACCAAAGGCGCTGCTCCGGAAATCAGCTGATTCCAGAACCACCCGCCAAGTGGAGACGGTCAGGGAGAAACAAGGACCTGATCACGACAACGAAGGAAGATGGAAAAGTTCTATGCTAAAACAGGTAGAACCTCTCCTTTCTTTTTATTTTCTTGGCTAAGTCCTAGCCTAAGTATGTATTCACATACATAATACTGGGAATCCCGCTAGGCGTTGCATGCCCTTCCCTAGAAAAGCCATGGCGCCACAGAAGGTTGTGGCCCCGTGAAGCCCATGGCGCTACACACACACACAAAAAAAAAAAAAAAAAAAAAAATCGCGGATTAGCTGTGGCCACCATGGCGCCACGACTATGAGCCTTCATCCCGCCATCCTACTTGCTCACGATGCTATGGCCATAACGCCATGGCCGTGGCCCTTTTACCTCTGTATTTGGCCATGGTAGTGCCCCACCATGGCACCACCCATCTTATTTCACCCTATAAAAAAAAAAAACTTTTAGCCAATTACAGTGCATACCAACAGAAACCTATTTTAATCCGGCCTCGTGGTGATTTACATTAGAGTTTAATCTCTGCTAGTGTAGGCATTATGAAAACCTAAGATCGGTAAAACTGATCTCACCATCTGGTGCTTAGTATGAAACATTATTGTCCCACACTAACCAGGGGATGGTGAAAAATGGAGAAGGGATAAAAGCGTAAAATCTCCTTCTTTATGCCTTCCCAAGAGGCGATTGCCTACTCAGACAGATCTCTATAGATAGCCTCCCGGGTGGAGAGAATGATATCGTAGTGCGATTGCCTACTCAAGCACATCTCTATGGCTCAGAATACAACCTATTCTACGAGCTGAGTATACTCTCTATGAGTTCTGATAGGTTCTCAAAACACATATTCAAGAGTACCTATTTTGTACACTTTAGTCAGCTAATTCCTCATACATTGTTTATTTTACCCTGTTTTATATTTTGCAGGTATTTGAAATCATATTCTGTAAATGAAGCAAAAACAACTCAATTCACTATTTGGAGTCATATGGAACTGACGGTTTTGAACACAAGAAGGATACAAGCTCAATAGTGTCGCAAGAGAGAGATTTACTGCAGGCAGCCACAACTAGAATTGGGGCAGCCATATGGAAGTCAATACAAATTACTGAAGCACCGGAGATGTTCTACTCAGGGCCACCAGGGAGCATCCACTTAAGAGATTGGGGCAGACGCGGTTATTCTCATCCATGCGGATCGCTAAGGGGTACATCTTATCCTAATTAAAACAACACGCGGATTTCTTCTTTTCTTCTCAGATCTGTTCTGTCTGAGAGGTATATGGCAGAGTGGGGAGAAAAGAGAAATTGGGAGACGGCCAAGCAAGAATTCAAGCCGTGAATCAGAGAGATGGTGAGCTTTGGGTATATGGCAGAGAAGGGGGAGGTTTGTGATGTTCCTGATGGTCCGATTGATGCAATGGCATATGTAAACATAAATCAGAAGAAGAAGATTGGCAGAGATGGTGATCAAGATAGAAATGATTCAAGAAGGGTTGTACTGCTGTTAGTCACAGGGACTCAATTGGTATTGTTCAGTCAAGCTAATTTCAGTGCAACAGAAGAGATGTGGAGGTTGGTTGGCTGCTGTCGTGAGGTTGTCGCTGCTGGTGGAATTGAAAGATGAGAAGGTAAATTGGAGATCAGATGAAGATTTAGAAGCTTGGGTTATGATTGATTTGATGAGAAATTTTGCTTGAAGCTTGAGCTGCTGATGGAACTCGAGCTGTCTGTGAGAGATTTTGAATTTACGCTGTCGGTTTCACATGTCCGACAGAACATGAAGAAGATGGTGTGTGCGGTTCGCACGTGTGGTGTGAAAAAGAACTGTCAGTTCCGCAGAATTGACAGTTGAGCGAGCTGGGTATTGGGCCAGACTGGTTAGTTTTGGCTGGGCTTGGAGATGGAAATCAGGTTAATGTTTGGAAATCAGAAAGGGGTTTAGAGTCCTGTGTGTGAATAAATAGGGCAAAAGTTTTACAGTGAGGGTATTATTATTCACGCACAGTTTTCGAGGCAGAGCTATTTTGGAGCAAAGAGCAAGGGTTTTTTTGACGCACGCGTTTCGAGGCAAGGGTTTTGGAGCTAGTTTGGAGCTTTGCTACAAGGGTTTTTATGCTATTTATTGCTTTCATTATGTTTTCTTTTGCTTTCAATAAGAACATGAGTAGCTAAATAATTCTTTATTGGTTGAGGATGTAGTTGAATATTGCAAAACATGCTATTTTGATTAATTATGGAATTGAACTTATTCTTATTCATCGTCGATTTTATTTTACTATGCGTATGAATGTATGATTGATGTATTACATTAAGATTGGATATCTTTTGATTCAAGTGGCCAATTGAGTTAGATTATGTTCATATCTATTGCTAGAATTAGGTTTTGAGATACGAAATAGTTGATGAACCTATTCATAAGTAGCACAATATGATTCTCGAGGTGGTGATAGCTTTAGGAATCATATGTAGAATATTACCTTTGTTAATTGAACTACTCATGGTAGTTCATTGCATTGATTAGCCTATTTCATAAACCTTAATGCTCTTAGAGAGTTGAACTCAATTACTCGATGTGTTGAGTTATTCTCTACGTAGGATTCATGCATTCATCGTTATGGTGCATGATGATTCGAGGAAATTACGGGATATATTTGCGATAAATTATTCTAAGGCTTTTGATGATGAAAGATTAAGTCGATACTCCATATATTATTCATAATGCATGTTATGTGATTGAAGATGAACCCTTAGCCAATATTCTCAACTCTTGATTACTTTCAATTATTCTTTGTTTCAATTTTAATTGTTTTTATTTTATTTTACTTTAGTATTAAAACACTCCAACATCCCCCCAGGTTACTTTAGGATTCAAGAATTTATAACAACCAATTCCTCCCTGTGGACGAACCTGTTCTTACCTCTATTCTATATTATATATTGTGAAGGTTAAGGACTTAAGAATATTTGTTGTTGTTTGACAACGCATCAAATTTTGGCGCCGCTGCCGGGGAGGCAATAGTGTTTGTTATCTTATTTTTGATTTCTATTTTACTATTTGAAACTGATATTTGAGATTCTTGTTTCAGGTACTTATCTCTGGCACCTACACGTTGGGAATATGAACATTGTGGTATTAGTACTCGCAGAGGAACAGTGCTACAAGAACCTCAACAAGAACAAATTCCAGACGAAGCAGTTTTGGAAGACGAAGAAGCTATGACTGAGAAGACACTCAAGGAATTAGCTTCTCACAAGCTTGATGAACAACGCTGGTGTATCCAAACAACATCAACGTTTGAGATTAAACCAGGGTTGCTCAGAGAACATCCTAAGTTCCATGGAATGGCCAACGAAGATCCAAGCAATCACTTGATGGATTTTCATAATATTGTTTCGGCCATGCTTCCTAAGGATGATGATGATGCAGACGGAGCCATGCTGAAGGCTTTTCCATTTTCCTTGCAAGGTTCGGCGAAATACTGGCTATATTATTTATCTTTAGGTAGTATTACAACTCGGAAATCAATGAAACAACTTTTCTTAGAAAGGTATTTTCCTGCTTCTCGAGCTACTCAACTAAAAAGGGAGATGTCATCTATTCGCCAAATGGTGGGTGAAACTTTGTTTGAGGTCTGGGAACGATACAAGAGATTGGTGGTGAGATGTCCACATCATGAAATCAGTGATACTCAGATACTTCAGAACTTCTACGAAGGTTTACTTCCACCTGACCGAAATCTTCTTGACGCTGCAAGTGGGGGTGCATTCATGAGTAAAACTGCAACAACGGCTAGAGAGTTGATAGATAGTATGGTAGCAAATTCTCAACAATTTTACAGCCGTTCAGAACCACTCGTCAAGAAAGTTGATGAGGTAAGTGCATTTCCTGATATTTATCAGCAAATGAATAATCTGACTGCAATGATGCAACAAGTTGCAGGTGTGGTGTTACCTCAATATCCAGCGCAACAAGAGGGAAGCGAGCAAGCTAATGTTGTTTTTCCAAATCAGCATAGGCAACGATACGATCCCTATTCTAACACTTATAATGCAGGATGGAGAGATCACCCCAATTTCAGTTATGATAACAAGCAAGCTGAGGTTCAACAACCTAATTTCAACCGCCACAACGGGTACCAACAACAATTTCAGCCACCGCAACAACAACAAAACCAAGGTTCAAAGATGGAGGATTTGCTGAACTCATTCATGCAAAGAACTGAGAACGGGGTGAAAGACTTGCAAACACAAGTTGGCACTATGGCAGTTGAGTTGAACCAATTGAAGTCACAGAATAGTGGTGTTTTTACCTGGAAAAACAATGCACCGTCTCTGGGTACTTTCGTAGTGCTCGAGATCAAAGTCGAACAAGACGAGCCTAAACCAACACTACACGAAATCCAGTTTTTACCAACAACAGCATTAGTCACGGTTTGCATTTCAGCAACGCGCATACGCTGTTGGGAAGCTCGTAACGTCTTTAATGGTTACTGAAAATGCGATCTGTTACAGTGCTCCGTGTTTTTGTTGGTGCAATTACCCGCATACCCTCAATATTTGGGTGCACTTCCTAAGTTAGCCTCGACTTTTCTTTTCCCCGCCCAACTTTTGGTGTGATGAAAATTCAACCCCAGCAGCGTAACAGAACCTGTTTTTTATCTCAACGGAATTCTGTTGAATAACATTTGAGATAAATTTTGAAAATCAGAAAACAATAAAGAAAAATCACTGAAAATGAATTCATTTATTTTGTCCGAGTTTTGGTGATAGGGTAGAGAAAGAAGTTAATGTGTCTAGCTGAAAACAATTGAGACATAACTTCTATTCGTCTTCACCTCCACGGATTTCATCGCCTAACATTTAATTCCTTTCCCCTTTTTTTTTTCCAGCGGATAATCCTTCGTTTGAGTCTGAGTTTCAGCTTGAGAAAACATCATCAACATCATTCAATCAGTTACTTCTTATGTGAACCTCGATTTGATATTAGTTTAATTATCAAATCGATTTCTCATAGAGTTATTGATTGAGATTTGGAATTTGAATCTGAGTTCATTCAGCAATTATGTATTTCACTGATTTAAGAGGAATCTGAGTTCATTCAGCAATTAGGTATTTCACTGATTTAAGATTCATTTATTTATGTTAATTTCAAATATATGAACATCAATTGAATAACTGAATTCATCCAGCAATTACATATTTCCTTGATTTAAAATTAGAGTATGAGTATCTACATCTTTTCAGATCTGTATTTGGTTATATATTTTTTGCTGATTTGTATGTGTGGTTTGTATGTGAAAGTTAATGATTGTTAGTATTTATATCTTTAGTTGATGAACTTGGTAACATGAAGCATATTTCAATTTGGTAATGTAGGATGTCGGGGAATAAATATTGGATGCTTGAAAAAGACCTATTTGGCCAAAAATATCGAGAGGGGGTTAGAGAGTTCCTCAACTTTACATCAGCCAATGGGGTTCATCTGGTTGTGCTTGCCCATGTAAGAAGTGTGCTAATGAGTTTCGGCATCCGTGGAAAATTGTTCGAAAACATCTGTACGAGACGGGTATCTTGAGGACGTACACCACTTGGTACTTGCATGGTGAGGAATTGGTGGGTCAGAGTTCAACTAGTCGTTCTGTGGAGAAGGAGAAGGTTGCAGAAGAAGAAATGCCTGATTTCGACTGGGATGCTTATGTTGCTGCCAACTTTGGTCCTCATGCTGACCCTTATGAGCAAGTAGTCTGTGAAGAACAAGAGGTGGATATGGGGGAGCGTTATGCTAAGTACTCAAATTTGGCAGGGAAGCAGTTGCACCCAGCATCCGAAGGTATCTCAACCCTCGGTGCTATCGTAGAACTGCATAATCTAAAGAAAACATATAAATTCTCTGGTCATTGTATGGATAGTTTGTTGATTCTGTTAGGAAAGTGGCTTCCTGGAAACAATTTCCCTAAAAACTACTCCCT
>JAJJMA010165604.1:0-15013 GCA_023529015.1 Papaver nudicaule | reverse complement strand
TTCTTTGTCTTCACAGTCTTCGTCTTCAAGGTCTCTACTACTTAGTCTATATCCCAATTCCGAAATCTAAACTCTAGTAGGCTAAATCAAGAATTGTGTTTTGACACCTAAAACTGACAACCAACTTGACATACCAGCGCTAGTGGGTTTGACCGGACAATGCCCTAACAATAACCAAGTCCAACTAAGAGATAAAGGAGTTCAGAGTTTAACCAGAGTGAAAATCTATAGAATATTCACTTGGGACGTTCGGGAACCGTCCATCTGAATTACAACCAAAAGTATAGATTTTGGGTTCATGTTAGGTACGCGTATAAATTGACACTTTGGAACTCAGAAGTTTTCCTAAGTTTCTGTTCACGTATGGTTCGGGAACCGTCCGCTATTCAGATTATGGTTTAACTTGGACCCGCTGGAAGTTCTGGGCTCGTCCTCAGCCATAATCCATTGGACTCTTGCTCAAGAGTACTCCTTTAGATTCACCCATATCCAACAAGTGATTTGCAAGACATCATTGCAATGGAAAAATGGTGTCGAATCTATCTCATGCATTCTTGTAAACTTAGTATTTGCGGGAACAAATACCAACATAACTCATAGTCATGTAGACAAGAACACGATCGCAATCGCTATTAATAGCACTACTAAAGTAACCAACTATTTCGAAAGATAGAGAAAGTAAAATAAAAGAATTTCCATAAAAGTCATAACTCCTACTAACCTTTTGTCGATGAAGAATAATTGATATCTCTTTTGTCTTCACAGTCTTCGTCTTCAAGGTCTCTACTACTTAGTCTATATCCCAATTCCGAAATCTAAACTCTAGTAGGTTAAATCAAGAATTGTGTTTTGACACCTAAAACTGACAACCAGCTTGACATACCAACGCTAGTGGGTTTGACCGGACAATGCCGTAACAATAATAGAAACCCACCATTTGATTTCGTATTGATGGTTAGTTCACTTAGGTTAACTTTTAAAATCAAAAAAAACTGTATTTTTTTTTTGACGTTCAGAAGTGACTTACGGCCCCGTATAACAAGTCGTAACTTGAACACACAAGCCGTAAGTGTGATCTTATAGCCGTAACTCAAGCTTACCAGCCGTAACCCACACTTACGGCTTAAACAAGAAGAACTTGTAGCCGTAACCGTTAGCTTCAGCTATTACAGAAAACCAAGTTCAGTTACAACTACCTGTAACTCAATAATATCAGCCGCAACTTACACTTACGTCTTACAAATTGTAGCCGTAAACACTTACGGTTGATTTCGATACTTTTCTTAGCAGCCGTAAGTTAAATCAATTTTTTTTTGTGTAGCATGGTTAGTGGCCGTAAATACAAATTAGGAGCTGTAAGTTTAGTTACGGCTACATACTTATGTGGCTTAGTAGCCGTAAATAAAGTTCGATATTTGTCGCAAACAATCTAGCCGTAAGTTCATACTTTTCAGCCGTAAGTCCAAAATTTGGTCTTTTAGACCTTTTGTCGAACACCTTGCAGTCCTTTTCAGAAGTACTAAAAAACTTCCAAGTAGAGAATTCAGAACGCATTTGACAGACAACATCAATTTGTTACTAGAAACTAGGAAATGGTTAGAACTAGAACTCCTAGAGTCTTCGTAGGATCCCAAAGACTAGAACACGACAAGTAATTGCACCATCCCATAGCTTTGCGGACCACAAAATATAATCTTTCTTTTATTCTTGAGGTTAGAAGACTGCTCTACCCGCGACCCAACTTTGTGTGAAAATATAATAGCAAGATCCTCTTCTGATACGTATAATCTCTGTACTCTTGATGACTAGAGTTATTAGGGCAAAAATCGAAATAACTATAGACGAAAGATAGGTAAAACGTAGACACAAGAACATATTTACGAAGAAAGATATCCTCTCTAGATTATGAACAAGACAATATTACAATTATCTCTTTTACGCTCACAATCTCACTAAGCTTGGTTTTGCAACACGAAGGTTACCTCACAAACTTCTTTTCTAGATTTACTAGATGCCTACGGTCTTGACTAGATTCTCAAACGAGAAATCTGAATCCCTTCGGTTGCACCCTTAGCTGCCTACGTATCCTTTTACAAGGAATCAAACCAAACGTAGTTCATTCTAATTGATCCATAGAACCCCCATCAAGGAGATACCTTGAACCAACTCACTACCACCCAAATAGGAGGGATGAAACCTTACAACTCTGCTAGGATGTCTTCCAGGATTTCATGCCTCTATTGAATGCCTTATCTAGCTATTTATAGTGGTTTGGTTTCCCAAACCTCTAAGAAATATATTTCCTTATCTAGGAATATTTCCTTGTCTAGGAGTATTTCCTTATTTAGGAATACTACCTTGTCTAGGATTCCTTCCTTAAAAGAATCTTCTCTATTTGGAATTCCTTTCCTAAATAGAGTTATTCCATCAATTAACTTGAGGTTAACTAAGTTCATAAAGAAAAGGATACACCTGTATCATGGGCCCCCTCTTTAAGAACTTGAACTCCTGTGAAAGTTAGAACTTGAGATTAGAGAACTCTTGAGTCCTTATCTCCTTAACCATCTCGCTTTGCTTGGAACTTGACCTTGATATCTAAGTAGGAAAGTCTGCTTCTCCCCTTGACTTGTCTTGGTCACTTTTCACTCCTTAATGCAATCTTCCTTGAGTGATTCTTCTCGAACAAACCACAAGTCTTCAACACGCGGCTCAAACAATTTCAAGTACCTGACATTCATAACCAAGTACTTTCCCAGGTAAGGTACTAAATCAAGAAGAAAGACATCAGCACCAATCTGACTAAGTATACAAAACCGTTCATATCTCAATGACTTCAACTTCATACCTTCCATCTTCAATCGCTCCTTACCTAACTTAGACCATACCATGATCCTCTTGTTCTTGTTACGTATTCCTGCTTTACGAGTAACTAACCAAGCTTCTTGTAGAGAGATCTAGTGAAGACCATAAACCACAATACTTCCCTAAAAATAGCTAACCCGCTCTAATACCAACTTGGTACGTATAATCTCTGTACTCTTGATGACTAGAGTTATTAGGGCGGAATTCGAAATAACTATAGACGAAAGATAGGTAAAACGTAGACACAAGAACAGATTTACGAAGAAAGATATCTGTAGGGGGTAAAACCCTTCGGAGCATATGTCTCGCATCCAGGAAGCCTAACCACCCCGAAAGGACCAACAGCGAGATCTCGGACCCTCCCAAAGAAGTAGAAGTCACATACAAACGAAGCGAAGGCTCAACAAGGAAGGATTCGGATCATGTCAAGGGACCGAAGACTAAAAATCATCCTCGGAGCATAAACCGCCTTACTCGACAGGGACTGACACCACCACGATTGGATTGTTTGTCTTATTAGCTGTAAACTACCCAAGCTCGGCCTATATAAGGCGAGCTTGGAAAACGTTGTAAGGGTTGGATTCTCGTTGGGTTGAGCCTAAGCAGCAAGAGAGAGATTAGGTTTGTAATCTCCTCTGGTTCCTTAGGGTTTTATTCATGTAATCACAACATCGAAATACATAAAAGTCTTCTTATGTTTAGTCTTTACTGTTATAAGTTTCATCTTTAATTACTGTTCATGGTACCTTCGGTGCTGTTCTTATGGTCTTCGCACCACTGAATCTCAACTAATCAATGTGTGTATGAGTAGATCTGATGGATATGGCTCATTGAGTACCTATGCAGATTTTCTACTCGTACAGTTTGGCGCTAGAAACAGGGACTGATTAAAACAACTTAGGGTTTGCCTGTGAATTTTTCGGGTTTTCAAATTTTTTGTTATATTTTTTCAATCTTCTCAAAGATTTTTCCAAAGCTTGTTTTCCAAAAAGAAGCTCCTGTACCTTAAGCATCTAAAAGACCTTAAAGGCTTTAGCATGTTTAAGAGTCTTTTGAGCATAGCATCAGATGATCAAATCATCCATCAAAGAGTTTTCAAAATCTCGGTATGAGGAAATCGATTTCCAAAAAGAGGCAGTCCATATTTGCTTTAAACCTTTTTGCAGCATAGAATTCAAGCGATTATAAATACTTGCAGAAACCATTTTAGGGTTTTTAAAATTCGTATCTCATACAATAATCCATTCTAGGGTTTTCAAACCTCACTATATATGTAAAAATCATTTTTAGGGTTTTCAAAACTCATGCAATACACAAAAATCCGTTTTAGGGTATTCAAAACTCATAATATATGTAAAAATCCATTTTGGGATTATCAATTTTCATGATATATTTAGAAATAAGGCGTCAATAAACAGACCCAGGTGAAAATGGATGATTTGAACTAAAAGACAAAATAAGCAGTTAGGAATATGTCTAAAAAGGGCAAATACGACTTATATTAAAATTCGTCTGAAAGAATTCGTTGCAGAGTAGATTTACATGGCCGACAAAGTACACTGCGCTAGCCGCCTTGGACCTCACTGGCTTTTTGTTTCTTGACAGGTCATAGCCAGAATGGCTTCCCAGTCGGAGCACGCTCCGAAGCAGCGAGTAGGATCCTCGAGGCAGGGTACTGGATCATCCAGACAGCACAACACCAGATTCTCAACCAGTAAAGGGTTATCCCCCGAGGTAGCGGCTAGCACAGTCCAACACCGAGAGCATGTAGACGAAGAAGAAGTATTGGTAGAAGATTTAGGCCCCAAGGGAAAAGGATTTCCAGAGGATGAAGAACCACACCAACAGCAAATACCGGAAGAAAATGGAGAAAACGAGGAAGAAGAGGACGAAACATCTGATCCTGAAAATGAAATGCCCGAGCAACAACCTACCGAAGCAAATACGGCAAGAGCTGCACAATTCAGAAAACTAATCTTAAAAAACAGGAAAATAAAAAAGCTAAAGAAACAGCTAGCCGAAGCAAATAAAAAGGTAGCGGAAAAATCGGCATCCAACTACAAGGGAGGCAGCGAAGGGCACTCTCGTCCAAGTAACGCATCTCGACCGAAGGAACCCTCCGAATCTAACACGTACATAAAGATCAAAGGCACCAGCAAAGGCCACGGAATTACGGTATCAAGCAAAAAGACCGAACCTCCGGCATACACAAAGGCGAGTATGCATACATTCAGCGAAGGAAATCAAACGAGGAAAGATGCCGAGGCAAGAGCCCTGCAGCAGGTAATGATGGATCAAATTAAAGCACTCCGAGCAGAAATTTTCGACAACCAAATTCAATCGAGTGACAGGATTAAACTCACTCAAGTCATGAACGATGTCAATCGGTCACCACTAAGCCCAGTAATTCTTTCATTACCAATTCCAGTAAAATGCACAATGCCCACTTTCACCTCCATCTTCGACGGATCGGGAGACCCTACTATACATGTCAAAATGTACCTCCGAGTTTTTCTGGCTTACGCCAATAGAGATGAAGTGCTCTGCAAATATTTTCCTTCTAGCTTAAAAGGAGAGGCCCTCGCCTGGTACGACAATCTCGCAGCTGGCTCGATTTCTTCCTTCGAGGAGCTCTCCAAAGTTTTTGTACTACATTTCCTCTATAACAACTCATCAAGGCCTGGGGTGGAAAAACTATTCAGCATTCGGGAACGCCCAGGAGAATCAACCAAAAGCCTAACAAGCAGGTGGACCGAGCAGTGTGTAGAGGTCGGGAATGGAGCCACTGAAAAGGACAAAGTGCGAGCTTTCCTTAACGCTCTAGACAAAAACAACCCTCTATATGACAGACTCTTCTCGAAGAACCTTGAGACGTTGAAGGACCTTCGAAAGTATCAAAAAGAACGAATCACTCTCGAAGAAATAAAAGAACAAGATGCACTAGGAAAGGAAACTATCTTAAAACAAGTTCATTCGATAAACAACCTATCACTCGAAGATCGAGGACAAGCAATGGACACTCACTTCGGGGACCCATCGAAGCGAGAAAGACAGGATGATAGCGGTCCATATGGGAGCGAAGGAAAATTTGGTGATGGCAAGTACCATGATAACAGAAAGTACCCAGATAGCAGAGGAAACAACCCTCGGGGGGAGTTCGAAAGAAACAACAGTCAACAAGGGCAAGGAAACCGAAAATTCGGGACGACGAAGCCAGGATTTCCTGCATTTCATGATAGGAAACTTCCCAAGCTCTGCGTTCCCATTGAGGACGCCCTTCGGACCATCGAGCAGTCGGAGTACGCGAGCGAAATAAGATATCCTCGAAGCAGAGGAAACCAGCCGAAACACACAAAAAATTCAAGGGACTATTGCCAATTTCATAAATTTAATGGGCACACCACTGAGAATTGCGTCACGGCGCAAGATCAAATATATTTTTTTATTGCTAGAGGACAATTTAAACACCTTCTGGAGCTGCCGCAAGCACCCCCTAACCAACCACAACCCAAGGAAGAGGCAAAGCACGAAGCCTATGTTATTACCATCGACAGAGATATTCCAAGGTTCGGAGCCTGCAACTCAATTGTTCATACGAAGGGACTAGAAGGAATCCAGACTGGACCTATCCACAAAAGGGACCTGGATGGGCAAGAAATATTCAGTGTAGTCACGAGGACTCGCTTGGAGGAATGGCAGAAGCAGCCAGTGTTCTTTTCAGCGGCAGACATCCCCAACGAGGGCAGAATGCATAATGATCCTTTGGTTATTACCCTTCAAATGGGGAAAATAGCCATGACTAAAGTATTGGTGGACCCTGGGAGTTCTGTGGACATATTATTCGGACAGACATTCGACAAAATGAAGGGCAAGAAAGCTGCTTTGGTACCTTCGATTTACAACATATTTGGTTTCAACGGGAAGCCGTCGACTCCCCGAGGAGAATTAATGCTCACAGTTCATGCTGGTAGTGAAAAACAACCAACTCTATTCTGCGTGGTGGACATAGATTCCCCTTACAATGCCATCGTGGGTAGACCATGGTTGCATAGCATCATGGGTGTTGCATCTACCTTGCACCAAAAGATCAGGTTCCCAACACCAACAGGGATTGCGGAAATCAGAGGTGATCCTACCGAGGCTCGGGCATGTCATGAAATCGATGTACAAGCAAGAGAAGCAAGCAAAGAATGCTCGGAACAAGCCAAGAACCCGAAGATATCGGATGAAAGTATAGATAAGTTCATAGCTGACACCGAAGCTGGGATGTTGAATGTGAAACAAGAGGGAAGCAAAGAGAACCAGCATCCACAAAACAGAGAACAATTCCTCGTAGCAACAACTAACCTCCAGACTCCGAATAAACAGTTAGGCGAGTCTAGCGAAGGCAGCAGCATCCAGCAAGAGCCTTTCTGGATCGGCCCATTTGTCATTGAAAAGCAACTTGATAATGATACTTACAGCTTAGTTAACCTTGAAGGACAAAGGTTGAAAACCCCGGTAGAGGGGAGGCACATGAAACACTTGGTTTAAGAAAGTAATTCCATTTGTAAGGAACATCCGAAGAAATTTAATAAATAAAAATCGCACTCATTGATGCAACTCCAACCGAAGTCAAACTCCAAATACTGTCAACACCATCGCAAAGGCTGTAACGCCAAAGGCAAAAAACGCCAAACAGGCTGTAACGCCAAAGGCAAAAAACGCCAAACAGGCTGTAACGCCAAAGGCAAAAAACGCCAAACAGGCTGTAACGCCAAAGACAGAAAACGTCAAACAGGCTGTAACGCCAAAGGCAAAAATCGCCAAACAAATAAAAAAGTCCTCGAATAGCAGGCACAGAGATGATGACCATATAAATCGTAAGGGCCCTACGAGTTATATGGCACGGTCCTCTACCCACAAGACACCCCGTTAGCGGTGAGCACTTTGAATCGAGGCCACAAAAGCTGATGATACCTTCGTACTCACTAACAAACGGCCACGAGGACGGCACGTTCTCGGGCGCCGAGGGGACGATAAATGGGATTAACATCTACCTATAGAGGAAGATGGAACCCCGAGGCAGTTGACTTGCTTGCACTCACAAGCAAATTCCTCGGCCAAGGGACCTCCTCATAACAAAAACAGTCCCGAGGGGGGGCATAACATTTAAGCAAAATAAATTCTTTATATATATATGTGTGCAAATACAGGACACGAAGTGTGATAGCAAAAAATGCGCGTATAAGCAAAATGGCGCAGACACAACTACAAAGGAAAAACACAGATACACAAGCTAAAGGGAAGAATTATCCTTCGAACAATCGGCACCAACACGAGGACTGTCCTCGGAACCCTGAACGGTTTCGCACGGGCCATCACAGGTACCCTCGGCGGCATTATTAAGACTCCTTGAATCACCATCCCGGGCAGCATCATTGCCATTACCACCGTTAGCTATCCTTAAAAAATTCTCCAGCAGGCCTCTCTTTCGAAGCTCATCTCTAGCTAAAGCCACATAAACTTCCTGAGGAAGCAGATACTCATCAATGGGAGATACGACATCCGAATCATGCGCACCAATAGCACCATAAGTAGGAGGTTCAACACCGATGGTTCGGCATGCCCTGCTAGTAGCAAAGACTGAAGTAAGAGCAGATTGAGAAAGAAGTTCCTCCACAGCTTGACCATGTCTTAACTCATGACGCACGAGGCCAAACCCGACCACCAGGTCCCTCACGCGCGCTTGATGTTTAAGACGAAGCTCCCTTTCTTCGAATAACAGTTTAGCATGATTCGTCATCTCTTCGGAATGACGCCTGCGTTCACGCTCAAGCTCTTGAGCAAGTCTAGCCGAATCAGCTGTACGAAGCTGGCGTTCTTCGGATAATTCTTTGGTCAACTGCCTAACCTTTCTCTCGGCTTCCAACTTCAGCTCGGATTCAGTTACCAGTTGACTTGTGGCATCGTGTCTCGCTACCTCGGCATCAATAACTTGTTTCTTCAAATTAGCTTCGATACCTGAAAGCGAAAACAACAAGCATAAGAATAATAACACAGCGACTTAACTGGAGCCATGAAGTAAGCAAAACAATAAATTTGGGTAAGCTCCCTACTCTCTTTGAAAACCATATATTCAGCAACCTGGTGCTGATTAGTATAGCGAGGCACCGAGGCATTCTTTCGGATATCCTCCGAAGTAATGACCCCGCTTTTGGCTAATTCTATTCGGTATTCATCAACAAGAGCAGCGGTCTGAACGTTTGTCTTGTTTGCCAAAGCAACCTCTCGACATTTATCGATACAACTCCTATTTAGAACATCGTTCGCAGTAACCAGCTCCTTGTTAACATTCTTATATGTAGACAGTTGCACCTTCAAATCCCTGATATCTCTTTCTAACTTTTCAATTACAACCCTACCAGAGACACTGACTGACCTCTCCGAGCGAGCTGCATCTCGCTCGTGCGTCAATCGAGTCACATCCATTTGGAAAAAATGGTTTTCCCGGGACAGCAACGCGTTTCTATTCCTCATCTCCTCGAGAAGGCGTTTGGCTTGATCCACCTTCCTTCTTTCCTCTACATAAGTTCTTTCGGCCTCTTGCCTTTTCAGCCTATAATACTCCACATCTTCCAAAGCCTTATCCCTCTCTTCCAACAACGTCGCGCTATCATTAAGATAGCCTTCGTTACTTGAGTCAATTGGGGATGATTGTCGGACACTCCGAAGCCGATCAATAGCCAATTGGGCCTTTTGAAGTTCTTTCTTGAGCCTTTCCAGCTCGCCTTTTCACAAGCAAGTAGCAAGCCTGTTTTTAGCAATGCTGCAGCAAACAGATGCTCCCAAAACACAATCAGGGAAAAAAGGAGACTTACATATCGATTGTTTCTTCGCCTCAGCACTGCGAAGCTTCTCCTGGGCAAGCTCCTCCTGCATCCGATAAAACTCTCGTTCATAGTACTCATTTTCACCAGCTTGATCAAAGTTGTAGGATAGAAGACCAGTGGCATGATAATCGCCCTAGTAAAAATGGCAACAGTAGATTAGCAAAACGCTTCGATAACATCAACATGAGCAACAACAACATAACTCACCGCCTGAGCCATGGCCAAATTCTCCTCATAAGACAAAGGAGGATGACGAAGATTATACTCGGCTCGAGGACAGTCACCTCCGAAGAGATCGCCAAGCTTTTTGCAGAAATCCAGGTCTAAAGGGTGGCCTAAGGGATCCGACGCATGAGCTTCAAAGCGAGTTGCAACCTCGGTAGTTAACTCGGCGGGACAATAATTTTCATACAAGACATCTTTAAACCTCTCGGCAGTATAAGATTGCCTGTATCTGCAAGCATAACTAGGAGCAGGCGGAAACATAGAACTCTGCGGAAATCCGGCGACGAGCTGTTTGGAAGAATCCATTTTAACGTACGAACCATCTCCTTGGGGACAAAGGAGGTCCACTGGTGTAACAATCTTATCCAAGGGAAGAACAGAAGGCTCACCAAAGACATTCGCGGAGGTGGCTACCGCTGAGGTAGAGGCATTAAACGCAACCTTCGGCGAAGAGCAAGTTGAAAGAACAAATTCCGAGGCAGCACCAGCACTCGAGGCTGCAGGGACCAGGGCCGAGGCAGAGGCACCACTGATGACAGACAGGGTAGTCCGAGGGCTTGTAGCGATTACCTCCTCGATTACCATCTCAGTCGCTGTGGGAATGACCTTGTCAGCACTCAGAGTCTCTTTCGGAGGAACCACGATAACCTGGCGACGATTAGTTTGAACCCCCTTCAGAATTGCTTGCAAAGTAGCCTTTTTCAACGGCCGAGAAACTTTGGGATTCTCCCCATAGCTCAACTTCATCAAACCATGACTACGGTTTAGGGCACCCAAGGGCTGTCCCTGCAGATAAGGATCCGTCTTCCTCAGGAAACAAACAGAGGCAAGTATGAATACTTCGGGAAAGAACGAAAAAGAGAGTATTTGTTACCTGCTGCATAGTCCCCTCATCAGGCCGAGGACGCTTTAGGGTGCCCGAAGGTTCGACGACAACATCCTTGCCCTTGCCCAAAAGCGAGCAAGATAAACTTCTGTCCTCGTCAGAAAAGCAAATGGAAAACAGGTGCCGAATCTCAAATTCATGGCCCACCTCGAATTCAGTCCGAACGATGAATCGGCCAGAGTCCTTCCAACCTCGGAGTATAGGACCTTTGAGAAGTATAGGCTCCGAAGACCAATCTTCATCCAGCGAATAGTCTAGAGCTTCGGGAAGAACGTTTCGAATGCCATCCACCATCCGAAACCTAACCCCCCAAGGAGCTAACTCGTTATCTATAGTCAGAAAGGGCTCGTAATGCTTAAAAAAGTTCTCGGCGGTATAATAATACTTCGCTGTGGACTCGGCAGGAGAATTATTTTCAGACTGAAGAACCCACCGGTTAATAAGGTAGATAGCGCTACAAGTAAGTTGCATTACACCTCGAGGTTGAGGAAGAGAACAAACGATCTCAAGAAACAAAGGATTATCAGATCGATAGAGAGGAGGAAGCAACCCAGCAGTTACCTGATGAATCGTCACTACAAGAACATCTTCGCTGCATTGATACGCTCTGACTAACTCCGGAGTTAATCTGGGAGAATCAATAGACTCGATTCGAAAACCCCTTCCCTCAGGAAACAAGCCATTGAGCCTCAAAGTAAGAGCCTCAATCGTGGGGACGGACGACATGGAAAAAGATGTAAAACAGAGAAAAAGCAACACCGACGACGACGGAAATAGCAGAGGCAACTGAAAAATAAAGAGGGAAGAAAGGAAAATCACAAAGAAATCAACTTTATGAAAGAAAAGGCCGATTAAAACAATGGGTCGAGAAGAAAAAAGCAGAAGGATCGCTTGATATGAAGATATTAGTGAAGAAAGTTTCACGGGAAAAAGGCCGCCGGCGCCAAGGAAGATGAAAACGAAAGGTCTAAAGAATTTTTAGAGGGAGAAACGAAACTTAAATAGTGAGAAGAAACCGGCTCTACCAGTCAGAAGGTGAAAAGGCGCGGACTTAGGAGAACGTGCTGCAAAGGGAAATGTACACCTGGCAGGAAGTGGGGATACTCGACAAATAGGTGGCAGAAGAATTTCCCCTCCTCGCATCTTCGATACAAGGAAAGGAAAGAGGCAAACTGTAGGGGGTAAAACCCTTCGGAGCATATGTCTCGCATCCAGGAAGCCTAACCACCCCGAAAGGACCAACAGCGAGATCTCGGACCCTCCCAAAGAAGTAGAAGTCACATACAAACGAAGCGAAGGCTCAACAAGGAAGGATTCGGATCATGTCAAGGGACCGAAGACTAGAAATCATCCTCGGAGCATAAACCGCCTTACTCGACAGGGACTGACACCACCACGATTGGATTATTTGTCTTATTAGCTGTAAACCACCCAAGCTCGGCCTATATAAGGCGAGCTTGGAAAACGTTGTAAGGGTTGGATTCTCGTTGGGTTGAGCCTAAGCAGCAAGAGAGAGATTAGGTTTGTAATCTCCTCTGGTTCCTTAGGGTTTTATTCATGTAATCACAACATCGAAATACATAAAAGTCTTCTTATGTTTAGTCTTTACTGTTATAAGTTTCATCTTTAATTACTGTTCATGGTACCTTCGGTGCTGTTTTTATGGTCTTCGCACCACTGAATCTCAACTAATCAATGTGTGTATGAGTATATCTGATGGATATGGCTCATTGAGTACCTATGCAGATTTTCTACTCGTACAATATCTTCTCTAGATTCTCTCTTTTACGCTCACAATCTCACTAAGCTTGCTTTTGCAACACGAAGGTTACCTCATAAACTTCTTTTCTAGATTTACTAGATGCCTACGGTCTTGACTAAATTCTCAAACGAGAAATCTGAGTCCCTTCGGTTGCACCCTTAGCTGTCTACGTATCCTTTTACAAGGAATCAAACCAAACGTAGTTCATTCTAATTGATCCATAGAACCCCCATCAAAGAGATACCTTGAACCAACTCACTACCACCCAAATAGGAGGGATGAAACCTTACACCTCTGCTAGGATTTCTTCCAGGATTTCATGCCTCTATTGGATGACTTGTCTAGCTATTTATAGTGGTTTGGTTTCCCAAACCTCTAAGGAATATATTTCCTTATCTAGGAATATTTCCTTGTCTAGGAGTATTTCCTTATTTAGGAATACTACCTTGTCTAGGATTCCTTCCTTAAAAGAATCCTTCTCTATTTGGAATTCCTTTCCTAAATAGGGTTCTTCCCTCAATTAACTTGAGGTTAACTAAGTTTCTAAAGCAAGAAGGATACACATGTATCATCTTCGATGTATCATCTTCGCTGTATCATCTTCTGTTAACCATCTTTACAACCCAATTCCAATCAAGGTTCTTCTTCCTTTGCAAGACCTGATGAGTATAGATTGTATTTGACGAAAACAATTCTTGGCGGCGGTGACGGTGGTGGTGGTGGCGGCTACGACGGTGGAGGTGGTGACGGCAGTAATGGTGTAACACCATGACTTAATTATTTTGAGTATGAGTTTAATTAAGTTAAGTTAAGTTAATCATGTGTTAACTAAAGAAATATTAAACATAATGGGCGAATTTAGTATTAAAAAAATATTTACATAGGGGGAAAACCAAAATGCTATTGGGAGAACAATTATTGAGGGGCTTCGTTTTTGTTGAAGCCCCTAAATCAGCTTTCAAGTAAATGGTGGGTTCATTTAATGAGCTGGAACTTGATGTACAAACAAGAAAATAAAGAGAGTTTGCAGCTCAGAGTCTCAGACACTCCTAATGATGTTCAAGTTTCGGATGTACTAAAGTCTTGATCAAATTTTATTTACTTAATCATCACAACATAAAGCATTTGATAGCTTGAGTTCAAATGTTTCTATTCTGCAGTAAAAAGATCGCTTAGCAGAACATAATATGGAAGTACAAAGTCAAGTTTCTCGTTCAATTTGCGCAATTCCATCAAAGTCTTGACGGCATTCCTCATGCCACCACCAGAATCTCTCCAGTGATGTAAGAAGCTTCATCTGATGCCAAAAATGAAGTAGCTGCATCTATCTCTTCTGTCGTGCCAAGCCTATCAAGCAATGTCGTTTTTGTTAGAGAGAGATCTGATTAACAGAGAAACTAATTGAGAAGGAAAGAGTAAGTAAAGCCTGAGTCGAGGGTTGCTCTTTCCTTAAGACAATATTTGCACTCTCCTGTATTGACTGCAAAGAGTTGCAGCAAATTTGTCTCCCAAGATAAAACAGGCTCAGTAGTTGAACTTTGTTGGGTATTATTTGCAGAGAAAATATCCAACCACAAAACACACTAACTTAGAGAAACAAAGAGAGATGAGAGGATTTTTTCGTGCTTTGATTGCCTGGATAAGAAGTGTTTATATAGAGTTTGAAAGGGTCTCTTTGAACAGTTGTGTTCTTTGAAAACCAACTGCTTATATCAAACTGCACGTCTGTTCAAATTGAAATTTGAATCCAATCTGACTCTTCTTATCGAATAGACACAACCATATCGATTAGACACAATCCTTCCAATATTTGTAGTTATCCAAACTGATTTGCAGTTGCAATCAGTTAGCCAAATATTCAAAATTCCCAACAGTTTTTCGGCAGCCTTTCTCTGTACCCCAAGATAAAAAGAGAGAAGAAGAAACCAAATTTAGAATGTTAGTCAATGGAATCCCATAAATGACTTATAATTATTTTATCATGCAAGTTTTTAGTTGCGGGGTGATTTAGTGGATTTCACTGAGTAAGAAAGTGAATGAAGCATTACATACTTTCATTTGGCTTAACGGAATTATTAACACCACCACTCTCTCCCAGGTATATTAAAGAAGGGATCACTGCAAGTGTGAGGGAAGTAGTCCGACGCCATGAAAATGTTCTCATGATTCTTCCGTCTGACAGGCCAGCATCAATGGGTTGTCAGTGGCTCCGCTTTCTTTTTCCCTCCTATACAGAAGGTCTCATCTTGACGTGTGATGAGAGCCAAAATTCCGATGATGTTATCCCTGTGTAAGAGTATTCCCTTGCCTTTTGCTATATGGTGCTTATCATTCACAAAAAGGACATATATATACACTCAAGGTGAATATGTGAAGAGAAGATTACGTGCTGTAAAATGCAAAACA